>PVIA01004032.1:0-40655 GCA_004024845.1 Tonatia bakeri
CACAGGCCCGCAGTGTGGGAGCAGCAGGATGTACCGTATGGCCTGGGTGTGCTCTCGTGTTGTTTTGTGCAGTGACACGTCGCACAGGCCCGCAGTGTGGGAGCAGCAGGATGTACCGTATGGCCTGGGTGTGCGGGCGATTAGACCACCTACATCTGAACTCCGTGACGTTCACACAATGAAGTAGGCTGACTATGCGTTTCTCAGACTGTATCCTCCCTGTTGGCACACGACTGTGTTTTGATGTTTGTCTGTAGAGTAAAAGATAATTTATTGGCAATTTAGGTTCTCTTTTCCTAGCTTCCTATGTTTTTAAATGTAATAGACATGGATTTTATTTTTTACATTATGGTCAAATTCTAATCCCAGGTTAGAGATTAAATTGGGTTAGCAATGATTTTGACACAATTATATGAAACTGCTAATGTATTTCGTCAATAAAGCATGTTTTAACTGAAGAAACACTGTCTTATTTCGAATGTTAATTAATTTTTTTCCCATGGTCTTTGTATTAAGTCGTTATGAATATCAAGAAAATCAGTATTAAGAAATTCTAGCCTCACACAGTGGCTGTTAAATCAGTGTTAGGTTTTTTCTGTAAAGGCAGGGATAGTTAGTTCTTCCACTAGAGGATTGATTTAGTTTGATATTTAATTAACAGTGTAGCTTCTGAAGATATTGATGAAAGATTCTTATGGAGTAAAGGCCCAGCATGTAAGGGCTGTGTTGGCAAGCTCCAAAGAGGCATGAAAAGAGACTCAAGGGGGAGCAAGTATGCTTGGAAACCCCATCAAACATTTACATCTTTTGGGGCCTGCCAGGCACAGACCCTCACCTGGAGCTCTGTGCGTAGGGTGGCCAGAGCTAACAGATATTTCAGTCTAAGTATATCCTAAAAGTTGCATGGGATGTGATTAACTAAGAATATATCCCTTGTTATCAGAAATGTAAATTTAACTGGGCCTCCTGGATTTACTCTTTTGCCTTATTTCAGGGCAGCTCCGTGTGAAACATCGGGCGCTGCCAGCCTGGAGCAGCCATCTCAGCGAAGACCCCATGGTGGCGGGGTGATTTCTGGATCAGTCGGGAGAAAAGGAGTGGTTCAGGTTGTTTAGCAAGGCGCACTTTGATTAGAAACGCACACATCAAGAGCTAGCGTGATTAAAGCCTTTGGAAGGTTTGCTGTTTTGCCAGACAGCCTTTCACATATGTCTTACGAGCAGTTTTCGCGTCGTTTGCAAAGAGCACCACTCCCGAGGCCTCCGGGGGAAGATGTCCGCCCCACCTTCACCGTCAATATGCGGCGAATTTACACATGATTGAGTCTGAACCATGTGTTGCATTGAATAATGCATTATAATAACCCAAAATGAGTTGAGGATTAACAAAACTTTATAAACTGGTGCTAAATTGACATAGTGATTTGCATCTGGCTCTGTGTGGTTGGCCTGGTGACAATAACTTATTTGAAAAAATTGCTTTGCCGTTTCTTCTTAATGGCATGTGTTGTGCTGTAGGGTGATACAGAAGATATTAAAATATGAGTAACAGATGGATGCTTGCTAATGGAGCTTCACAGCTCATGTATTTTCTCATGGTTTTCGATTTATTTATGCCCCTATTTCTGCAAAATTAAAGTTTTTTGCGGGCAGCACTAACTGTGGCCTTTTTTTCTCACTTTTCCTACACTTCCTTGTCTCAGTTTCTTCTTGTCACCTCACTCCATGGCAGAAGAGTCTCTGCTCTAGAATCCATTTGGAGTTTGGTTTGTGTTTTTAGTGGATGAAGTTGACACACGACCAGGTTGAAACCCTTTGAAAGTCATGGCAGTATTCATGTATGGATGATGGTGGTTTTGTTATATCTGCTATGGTTGTAGTTTTCTTATCCTTATTGCAAATGACAGAAACATGAAATAATGAAGAATAGGAAGTATCCATTTCTGGACCGTAAGAAAAGATGCCAGTTGTTAAACTTGAGGCACTTACATTAGCTTGTTTGTAGAGCCTAGTATGTGTAGAGCATTGACTGATATTGAACTCTAGGAGGCATTTGTCTTGTTTTAAATAGTTGACAGTTGGATAGAAGGGGGAGAGGCATACATCCAGATAATTGGACCAGTGAGGCAGTCTTCGTCGTGTGCCACGGGAGGCAAGGCTTCTTTCTCCGTGCCAGTACTAATAGTGCAATTCCTGTGATTTTGTAGCGTATCCATCGCCAAACACGCTCATCATTTTTATCCATTCCTTGTTTTTTTTCTTTATTTTGCACTTGAGGACTTTTTAATATGTTTTGGTTTACTCAAGTGGGGATAGAAAGAGAATAAAAAATGGCACTAATCTACTTGATATTTTCTTTAAGATACTTTTTTTTCAATTGTCCCATAAACATCTGTGGAATTTTAAGAATAGTAACGCTTTGGTTCTTCTGAAAATCCTGGGGGAGAGGGTGTTTGTGGGGAAGAGTCAACCATTTTTATGACCTGCTGCTCCGGTCTTCCTTGCTCCACCAGGTGGCGCCACAAAAGCATTAGGCCCTTCCTCACTTATATTTACCTACTGCTTTGTGTTTATTTATTTGGTTGTGACATTATCATAATTGCAGCATGCATACATTTTCACTAAGTTCCTTTCAGCTTACAGGAACTAATGTATCTGTTTGATAGAGTGAATTCTGTAATTGTTAGTCAGACACACAAAACAAATACATAAAATAAGTACAGTACGAAAACACATGCCAACCCTGCGGAACCCAACTCAGCCCAAACCCTGCTAAACATTGCCTTTTATGTTCATGGTTCAAGTTGGAGTGCAACTATCCAGTCTTGAGTCATAAGGGCCTCTGGCATGACATGTCTTTTGGGTCAGAGTTGGTTATTGTAGTGCTTGGATGGCATACCCATGGGAAATGAGCAGCTGCAGAGAATTCATGCTGATAATTCTGTGACCTGAGGCTCATGTACTGCTTCACACTGTTCTGCGTCCTGGTGCCGTATTCTGGGCTGGGCAGTGGGCCCAGTGAGCCCCACATTGCCATGGTGGCTGCCCCTCCAAGACAAAACACCCTCCGTGTTAGAGTCCACGCAGCATTCCGAGAGAACCCAAGAATAACTGCAACTCTGTCTTTTGAAATGTCGTAACCTCCAGACATTTGTATTAAGGTTTCCAAAATTTACTTCTGAACTAAAATAAAACATGACAAAGTTTGGCATAATTTTCTCAAAATAGTCGGGTGGATGGTAAATAGAAGTCATTTTCTTCTTGGTGGCATTGCCATATTTTAGACTCTTTGTTTTCATTCATGATAACGATGCTCTGAAATTATACTGTCACGAATGTGCTGTTATTCCAGAAATTCTCGTTTGTACTGTGGTAACAATGCATCCTTGTGTGCCGACCCAGAATCTGTGTTCTGTTGGCAGTGATTGCACCCAATTTCAGGAAATGGTTTCTCAGTTCTAGACAATTGGATTAGCTATTTCATCAGGGTTGATTTTGTATTAATCATTGTAAAATGGGCTGGTGGTTAGCAAGGAGTTCAGAAACACTTTATTCTAGTTGGGAGTATCTACCAGCTGGCAAGCTATCGAGGGAAATTGGAGTACAGCAGCTAAGGCCAAGGCCAGGTGCACTGGCGGGCCTTTGGCCCAATGCCAATGTAACCTCCATTCTCCGTTCCTCCATTCCTTATACCTGCCCCCCATTTCCTGCTCTTAACCCCTCTCCAAAGCAAAGACAAACATTTGTTTCTTGATCAGGATCTCAATCCCAAAGCAGGCCAACCTTCCTTCCTTCCCTATTCTCCTACAAACCTCTGCCTGAATCTTGACCTGACTGACCCCTTTACTATTGAGGAAAGGCCAATCCAGGAAAAAAGATCAACCCAGCCGACACAAAAGAAGCAAATATAGGAACACAAAGGAGGACAAGCCAGCAGCTCCCGGGTGCCCAGGTCTTCTCTGGCTTAGGGGCTGACACCTGGCTTTTCAGGACCTTGAACTTGGTCAGGCTGCTAGTACGTTGGTTCCAGAGAGAGGGACAAGGGGGCCATACCCCACTCACTCAGAGCTGGTGGCCTGAGTACCTCCCAGGCAGACTTCTGCCCCTATACCTCCTTCCCCATCTCTTTACCTCTCTGACCTAATAAAAAAGAAGCACTTCCCTAGAGCACAGTAAGACCTCTACTCCCTCGAACATGTCTGTTTAAAACACCTTTGAACTGGAGCACTCTGGCAGATTAGGAAAGGGGGCTGGGAGGAACCATGAGTGTCCCCAGCCACCATCCCTCACCTTTGTCCAGTCTCTGTTCTTCCAGAGTGAGGTATCAGGGCCAAGGCGTCCATGACAGCCCATTCATTGCACATAGAAGGCAACCATGAATCTCCGGTAATGGTAGAATGGTGAACAATGGCTATCTCCATCTAAATTACACATCAGTTTTTAAAATAATAACAATGGAAATGTGTTTTTAGGCAGTGAAAACATATTAAAGGCACAGAAGTGATTTTCAGTTACCATTTAAAAAGCAGCTATTACCTTTCATTTGAGGAGACTAAACGGGCATCGGTGAACACTACTGGCTGCTTCCGTTTGGAGTTTAAACATGCTCCATGACTCACAGGCTCAGATGGACTGCGTTAGGGGTGCTGCCCCTCGGCCTCCGTGCAGTTAACTCCGGATGGTATCTTGTGTCCATTGCTTTACCCAGCTCTGCATGCGTCGTATGCCCAACACTGAACACACAATTTAACAACATAGAGTATAATGGTGTGCATCTGCCTCTGAGTGCCAGCCAAGAGTCAAACCACAGGCCACCATTTGATAAGGGAAGAGGGACTAACATCAGAAGCATGCAGTTTTAGTGAGACATGAATGAAGGCCAATCAGCCCAATGGTTAAGAACAGTAGCTTCACAGAGAGAGGCTCACAGCTGAATCACTACTCATCCATTACTTTCTGTGTGACCTTGAACATGATATTGACCTCTCTCTCTTACATTCCTTTCTGTAAAGTGAGGACAATAATAGCACTTTACTCCCTCCCTCCCTCCCTTCCTTCCTTCTTGGCTTAAAACAGCAGATATTGACTCACTCACAGTTACGGAGGCTAAAAGTACAAAATCAAGGTGCTGGCAGGGCCATACTCACTCTGAACTATCTAGGGGAGGATCCTTTCCTGCCTCTTCCAGCTTCTGGTAGCTCCAGGGGTTTCTTGGCTTGTGGCAGTGTAACTCCGATCTCTGCCTGCATCTTTACGTGGCCGTTTATCTCTGTGTCTTTGTGTCGAAATTTCTATTATAAGAACATCAGTCATATTGGATTTAGAGCCCGCTCTAATGACCTTTTCCTAACCTGATTATATTTGGAAAGACCCTATTTTTAAATAAAGTCACATTCACATGTTCTAGGTACACAAGAATTTTAGGGGATGCCATTCAACCCAATATTGAAGGGAAAAATTATTCAAGAGTAATGTAAGCTTAGGAGTTCAGGGCAGGGCATTGTCAGAGGCAGAATGATAACAACACTTTCTTATAGGGCTGTTTTGAAGACAGACTGTCACCACCTGTAGCGTGCTGAGATGCCTGGGTCTAGGAGGGCTTGCTCAGTGAGGGCAAACACAGTCTTCAGACATTTATTGCTGGGGCTCTATGACACTCAACCTGAGTCCTCAACTATCGTGAGGTGTGTCCGATTATTGAGATGCACTATAAGATAATTATCTGAGGTCTTCTGTCCCCTCCTTCATTGCCTCTCCTGCAGTCTCTGTCCCCAGCTGTGGTCAGACATGGTGGACTCTATATTTGAAAATGACAATGAAAAAGTAGCAAGCATAAAAATATGCAGGGCTTTAAAAAAAAAACAGTAAGTACTTGAGAGTAATGGTTTTTGAGGCAGTATGAAGAGCGGTGATGTGTTTCTTAAGAAACCACTGATATTAAATATATATAGGCCAGTTACCATTAGGAACTCATTTGTCTCTGTCAAGTGTGAAAGCTGATTGTCTCCATGTTATTATGGCTTCACTGGCTCCAGCGTGTCAGAGCAAAACAAGTCCCTGTAAGTCTCCAGTACGCAAAGCTGAAGGGGGAACGGACCGCGCTACCGTGCAGTATTCTTTTTCACAAGGCATTGCATGCGGAGGACAATACCAGATTAACTCATTTAAAAGACAAATATTGGATTCACATGCCAGGCTATTTTCAGGCCTTTTTATTCATGCGTATTAAAGCCCAAATGAACAGCGATTATCTCAAATGGGCTGTTCGGAATATTGTTCTTCCTGGTAGTGGGTTGCAGGGTGTATGTGGTTTTATGGGATTTGAAAATATTCTTATAGACTTATCGTCAAATTATAGAAATGTATCTCTAAAAATGAAAAAAAAGTGAAGAATCAAGGCAGTTCTAAAAACCTAGACTTCTTTAGAAAAGTTAATTTGGGCGGACTTCTGGCCGTCGGGCTGGTGTAATGAGTGGATGGAACGTGTGGTGGGTCAGACTCAGCAACTCTGAATCTCAAACTTGGACTTTGCCACTCACTGGCTGGCTTAAATTGGACATGTTTTCTGATCTGAAAATAGTGCATATAACAATATTTCCTTTGGCTGTGTTCGCTTCAATTTTGGTGTGAGAAGGAGCTGCTTCAAGAAGTTTTAATGGCTTTTGTAGACTATCTAGGTAGAAATTTCTAGTCTTCCTTATGAGATAAACTATTATTATATCACCTTTAAGCTTCCTCTAAAATGCATTGTATCAGGATATGCAATTAATTATATGTTCTTCACTAATTGATTTTACTTTTACTCAAATACTATTCAAGAAGTGAGTTCCCACTGTGTGCCAGGCGTGCTGGGGACTCCACAGCTTACACTTCAGGGTGTGGATAAGATCATGAATGAGTGAACAAATGACTATTCAGTGTATCAGGTGAAAACTAATTCTGTGAAGAACAAGTAAGCATGCTAGATTGAGTGCCCTTGTCTCTTCTCTCTTCTCCAATACTGACGATACCTTGGTAAATCCTGTCCTCTGTCCTCTCCTTGAAAGGAAAAATGGCATAGAGTTGGAAAGGACAGTTTAATTGAACAAACTGTGTGAATTGAATGCATTTATTTTTGGTGGATGAAAGTATTTGCATTATTTAGATTGAGGGTAACCACGTTTTATGCTCATCTCTGGGATTTGCCAGGGAAAGTATTAGGTCTTGTTAAGTAAGTCGGATGGCAAAGGTCTTCCTTTGCCTTTAAAATTGTGAAAGGAAGTGAGGGTGGAGGTGGTGCGATCTTCCTGTGTGCTGTGCTGTTCACACAGTGATGGATTTGTTTTCTTTAGGGAAAGGTATTTTGCGAATAATCTTTTACATCTTGTTTAAATAGTTCTCTCCCATCTTCCCTTGACTAAATTTGATATAGTTTAAAATTTGAAAATAATTGAATTTTTCCTAAAAGTTGGTTAGATGGTGAGAGGAAGCAGTGAAGTGACAGAGTTCCCACTTTGGATCAGGCCGGACTGTCCCCACCTGAGGTCGTGCAGTGTGCAGTGCTGTCTCCTTCTCTGTCCTTAGGGTCATTGTGCAGTGAGCGGTTTGAGGGAGAGCCCTGTCCCGGGCATGAGCGTAACTCTCACCTGCTCTTACCTCCTCATGCCTGTCTTTAAAATATATTCCTTTAGATGTGAGTCTTGGAGGAAATGTGGCTCAGCATTATTTTTGTTAGGGAAGGAAGCACTGCCTTGTACTGCTCTCTGTTGAAACCACTCAGTCCCTAGAATCCTTGCAAATGTCCAAGCCATCCCTAAAGACAGTCATACAGTGGGAGGAGGGGTCTGCTGAATGGCTTTGCAACTTATGTGAGTGCCGAGCGCTCTTCCTTCAAAAGGGACAGCTTCCTGTGCTGTAAAAAAAATGGTACTTTTTCACATAGATTGTTTGGCATACTTGTAGAAAAGACATTTAAAACTAGATTTGCAGCTCTAGCTATTCGGACTGAACACCGAGGATGTTATGTGGACACCCACAGGTTTTCATCTTTAAGTAGCATGAGAATGTGTGGAGCTGCAAGTGAACACTGTCCAGAATGCAGGCCAGTGTTTCTGGTCCACTAGCGGTTTACCATTGTCAACCACATTTCTCTTTATTTATGCAAAGTATTGTGCCCACAGAAGAAAAGTATTCATTATTTTTTATTCTAAATTTCTTCTTTGTTTTAAATAATTTTACATTCCTCATGCTATGGTCATGCTGTTTGTTTCCTCCTAAAATTCGTATGTTGAGTGACCTGGCCTCTAGGGGTGATGGTATTAGTGGGTGGGAACTTTGGGGTGTGATTAGGTCATGAGGGTGGTACCCTCATGAATGGGATTAGTGCCCTTATAAAAGGGATCCCATAAATCTCCTTCCACTACAGAACAGTACAAAAAGAAGCCCTCGGCCCAGACGAGGTTCCCTCACCTGACCAGGCTGGCATTCTTATCTTGGACTTCAAGCCTACAGAATGATGAGAACAAATCCCATTTTTTAAAAAATAATCCACCCAGTCTCTGGTATTTTGTTATAGAAGCCTGAATAGACCAAAACTCCTTAGCAAAATTGTGTGTCTCAAACAAGTTAGAAAGTATGGTGGCTGGAGAACTGATTTGGGTTAAAATCTAAATAGTTTTGTCAGCTGGGCCACCCACATGGATATGAGAGCATCATGCTAGTCTTTTACTTAGTTTCTATGATTTGAAAATGGTGAAGGAGGAATGCAGTCCCTAGCTCCCTGTAAAGTACTGCGAAGGGTTTGGGATTTTACCGTAATTGTAAGCCGATGGTTAGCCTGTCACACTTTCATGGGTGTTGCAGAGGACATGAAACTCCTGGTTCAGAGACAGAGGGCTTTATTGCTAAAAGCGCCGACTTCCCCTTGCTGCCACCCCCAGTGCCCCCTGCGGAGGGGCCCAGCTGAATTACTGTACGTGCACTGGATGTGCGTCAGAGTCGAGGATCCCAAGTTTAAGAAACCCACAGCTTTTATAATGACTGCATGCAAACCCAACCAACTTTGTCCCAGAAGGAGACATTATCTTTATGCCACTGGACAATAAACCAATGTGTCCTCTGTTCTTAGGGGACACTGCCTTCATCTTTCAGGACTGTTTGCTATACAAACATCCTTGGAATGGATAATCCAGAAGAAAGTTGTCAGAACAAAAGTGCATGAGATGCACATGGAGAACTGCTGATATCTATACCACACACAGAGAGATGGCTCCTCTTGAAATCTTAAAGCTTTGTGACTTCATCCATTTTTGCCCTTGTCAACTGAGTGTTCCTGGCTTTCAAAAGTTACTTCTTTCTTTGTTCTCCTCAAATGACTGACCACTGCCTTCTCACGTTCACTATTATATATTTCCTTTTTGTTCACACCAGTTGATATATTTTCTGATTCCTTCTCAGACTATGAACATACAGAGGGCATTTATGTTCACTGTCTAGTACTGTGCTTGCTACTTAGCAGGCTCACTCAAATAAATGTTTGTTGAATGAATGGATGAATAAATGCATTCTTGATTCCTGTTAGCAAAAACAAAAATTTGTAATATCTACTATTTAATCATATTGTTCAAAGGATACATACAACAAAGCAGGGGAATTAGCAGAAAATTATTCTAAAACACTTGCAAATGTATTTCAACTGCAAAACTTAGCTGGACCTGTTGAGGTTTAAGAAATGGTTAGGTTTTACTCCTCTTTAAATTCTCCCATATTGGTGATGCCAGATTTCAGCCCTAAGAACTGGCACACTCTGAGACTGCTGGTTTTGCAGCGGGTTTGTGGTCGTGGTGGGGAGGGGATGTTGGCTGTGAAGGAGAGGCTGTCAGGCAACCTAGTCAAGACTCAGGAGCCAACTCCGCACTGTGAAAGGCCTGATGCCAGCTTCTGCAGTGCATTACGTTGCTGCGGTCCAGAGGTGAGCAGGAGGATGACTGAATCCTTCCTCCAGTTCATGTGTGACCTGCTTCTGCCCTTTATGGTTTACATGCACTTCTTACTTTTACTCTGCGGG
This sequence comes from Tonatia bakeri, assembly GCA_004024845.1. Lineage (NCBI taxonomy): Eukaryota > Metazoa > Chordata > Mammalia > Chiroptera > Phyllostomidae > Tonatia > Tonatia bakeri. Next base: position 10,045 of record PVIA01004032.1, read on the forward strand.
TAAATTTTCAGGTCAGCCCATAAATAAGTAACTCAGAAGAATCTTTGAAATGTGAATATATATTGTAGCTTTTGAACTGGCAAGTGGAAATTTTTAGCAAGAAATGATTATTACATTTTAATTATCAAATAAGTCACATTTCTTCTTTGCATTAGCTGAAGAGCAGAGATAATGTTCCAAAATACAAACTTAAGAAAATTACATTCAAATTTATTTCCTAGCTTTTATAAGTTTAGGTAAGAAGAATGAATTGCTAAACTGAAAGAATTGAGGATGAACTTAAAATAGACCGATGTATTGTTTACGTGTTTTTAAATGTAAAAAATATTGCTTTGTCGAGAACCACTTTAAAAGTGTATGAATATCCTTTGAATATCCCAGCTTGGACCCTACTGGTCCTCCTCTCACCCTCGTGTGGACACATCACTTAGTGTCACTCCTCCCTCGAAGTGACGAGTGTCACTCCTCACACGAAGTGACATCGGTGGGCTGGATACTCAACCAGATAAACTCCCCCACTGTGCGCTCAGTCTCGTTCCCTCATTTGCTGCGGTGCCAGACACTCAGTAGGGAGTCAACAGATACCTATTTAATGACGGAACATAGGTTCTATTTCTAGCACTGTCTTTACTGTGAACTGAGGACTGTGTCTTCTTGCTTCGGGAGTTGGTGAAGCCCAGAATGCAGCTGCCTGTGATTCAGCCTCTCCCAGCTGGAATGTTTCCAGTTTGGGCGCATTTACTTGCGCTCTTCTGGAAGAAGTATTTGCAGGTAGCTCTTGAATTTGCTCTTTTTGACGTTATTCACAGACCCCTGTCCTTGACCATGCCTACCTGCTGACTCCTGGTATTGGTGGTTTAATCTCTGACTTCGGGCAATTTATCTCCTAGTAAGGACCCCTTAGTACTCCAGATATGACCGAAGGTATGGAAGCCCCGTGGCTTAGAAGGAACACAGATTTTTGTTTTGCCTAAAATAATGGCAGCCTCACAGGGAATAAAAAAGAACTCAAGCACTTTGGAATGTTCTGGAGCGACTTTGGTTTTGAAGTAGGTTCATGCACATATGTACCAATGTTGTTCTTTCCAAAATTTCTAGTTTTAACTTCAAAATAAATATTTTGATATATGCAGGCCATTCACAACAATTTCTAAAGTTAAAAAGTGCCAAAGGGGGCATATATTATTTCTTAAATAGAAACTTGAACATTTTAACCAGATCCTTTGGGTAGCGCAACTTTTTGTACACGGATGGATGTCACTGATACAAGCTGATCTGTAGGACAAACTGCTTGTTTTGACCTTGCATAAGGTGGAAGTTTACCCTGTGCTGTATATTATTTACTGGCTACAAACAGGGACATGTCTTATAACCCATGTTTTCTCACCTAAAAAGATGGCACTCATGATCCCTCAAGGTTAAAAATTAGGAGGATCAAGGACATTTTGCAAACTCAAAAGTGCTTTACAAATATTAGGCTGGTGGGGAGCATGGGAGAAGGGGGACTTGGAGGAAGCGGACTCCTCAGAGACCTGCTAGAACTTCAGGGACTGGGAGCAGTGAGGGTTGGAGAGCTTCCCAGGTCAGTCTTCAGAGCAGCTGGGGTGGAGAGTGACTGCCTGGTGCCTCAACCTGTGTCCTACGTAGGTTTTGTTCACATCAAGTGTTCAGTCTTTGGAAACTCACATGGAAAGTGGAAAGATGATATCTGGAAGAAGGAGACCGGCTTCTTTCATTATAGGCCGTGTCAGTTTCAGGTTGAATATCATTCCACCTTGAAGTTCTATTTTTCTGATTGTCTTGAGTTTGAGAGTTAAAAGATTAACTTTATTGTACCCCTGTCCCTTCCTTCCTTCCTTCCTCCCTGGGAGGTAAGCACCTTGAGGTTAGGGTCTATGTCTTGAATTTCTTTTATTTATTGTTATTCCTAAAGCACCTGGCTAATTGTGCAAAAGGAAAGAACTCTGTGGGTAGGTGCTGGTTTAATTGGGTTTTATTACTAGGGGGTAATTAGGCTAAGTCTTAAATGGAGAACATTTAGAAGGACAGATCCAGATAAGAACATGGCCCACTTATATTTTAAAAAGTGTATTGTTTATTTAGTTAAAAATAGACACTACTTAGCACATGCCAGAAATAGATACTGCTTGTTAAGAGTATGGCAACCCTACATCTGTTGTGTTGAACCTAGGCAACTTGAGAGATAAAAACAGATGATTTTTTTGCTCACTGCTAGAAAATGTTTTTTCAAAAATTTTTATTTCTAGTCTGGTCAGTGCTGAGCTGCTGCTGGTGTGTGCACGTCACTCTAGTAGGTGCTGGCATTACGCTGACATCACATCAAAGCCATCGTCTACTAGTTGGCATTTTTCCTGCTGGTTTCTCGGGAGTGACAGTCAATACAGTTCGGGAAAAACTTCTTGCAAGGACACAGCACACATTTCTAGGAAGAAAAAGTACAACAATATCAACTTAACTTTGTATATTTGTCATCCAGGGGAAAATAACTTTAATCTCTGTATCAAGGACTGTCTGGCCCTCACTAACATTTCCTTTTCTCCTTCCCTGGCCCCCCATGGTTTTCAATTAGTTCTGTTTTATAAATAGACTCTGTTGATATTCTCCCCATAGAGATAACTAAGGTTATAATTAATTACTAATGTTACTAGGTCGGGATTCTTGAGGAGTCTTTTAGTAATCAAATTAGGCTTCTGTGGGTAAGAGAGAGGAAAACTATTTTGAAAAAGTGTGAATTTAGGATTCTTTAACCTTTTGAATAAATATTAATATATGGTAATGACAGTATGCCTTAAATTATACACTATATCATATTAAACATGTAGATTTATAATTAGATATATAATTAAAGCATATTTTATATATATATATAGATAGCTTTTTTTTTAAAGCAATTTTAATTTCACAGAAAAATTAGGTGGAAAGTACAGAAATTTTCAACACACTCCCCTGGCGCTTTACCTGCTCACCGTCCCCCACCAGAGGGACATATTCCTTACATTGTTACAACCGATGCACCCACACTGACATGCTGCTGTCATCCCAAGTTCATAGTTTACATTGGGGTTCATTCCTGGCTTTGTGTATCCTCTGGGTTTGACAGATGTATAATGATGCGGATCCCTGGTTACAGTATCACACAGAGAAGTTTCAGCGCTCTGAAAATCCTGTGCTCCGCTGGTCATCCTTCCCTCTCCTCTGACCCCTGGCCACCTCTGATCTCCTTATTGTCGCCATAGTTTTACCACCTCAGTGTCACAGAGTTGGAATCATACAGTAGCCTTTTCGTATTGGCTTCTTTCACTTAGTAACATGCACTTAAGGTTCCTCTGAGTCTTTTTGGCTTGACAGCTCATTTCCTTTTAGCATGGGATAATGTTCCACTGTCTGCATGTATCATTTACCTACTGAACGACATCTTGGTTACTTCCATGTTCTGAAAATTATGAACAAAAAAGTATGACTTTAGAGGCAGTCTCTTATGCTATTTTCTTCTAAATAAAGATTTCTATAAAAATGAAAAGCAAATGGAATTAGAGTATTGCAGACACCAAGGAGATGGTGAGGAGGAGGTGCTTGGGGGTAGGAAAAGTCAGTGAGCACTGGACCACCGGTGTCCTGTTCCCACGTGTTAACTTCTTACCCAGCTGGCAGTGGGGGTAGGGCCTGGTCTCCGCCTTCTGACAGTTAATGAGGTCTCGTTTAGGATTGCCCCAGACTCCAGCAGTGTACTGCTTAGGCATGCGCTCTGTGACGCTATGTGGACATACCCCTGAGTCTTTGTGTGAGCATCTTCCAGTCTGGGACTTTAAGCAAGCTTCTTCCTGAGCCTCAACTTTCTCTTGCAGAAACTGTGTCAATAACGGCTTCATGGTATGTATGCACAAAGCCTGGCCCAGAAAAAGTAGTATAAACAGGCTATTATTATTATTATTTTAATTATTTTTCTAATCATTATTATTGAACTTATTTCCCAACTTATTATAGCTTTTTGAAATTCTTTTTCCCCTACAAATACGAGCTGCATGAGAGCAGATACGTTCATCTGACTTGAGCCTAGACGAGTTTCTGACACACTTAATAAAAAGCCGTTGAATGAATGGATGAGCTTTCCAAACAAACCTTTACAGAAGGTTTGTTCCTTTTGTCTGTGTTGCAGGAAGACTGACTACAGATTTGCCATGAAAGAGCATGAATAATAGCAAGAAGTGTTTGTCCATAAATTTAGGGCCACTAATACTGGCAAACTGATTTTTATCTATGATTTCTTCTCTAAGTAAATCTGTCAAGCAAGGATTTCTCCTCCTGCTGGTAGAACTGTTCAATTCACTTATAAGACATTAGAGTACCATGTCCCTTTCTGATGGGTAACATGGCAGTGGTGATAAAAAGCTTTTCCTTTTTCTTTGAAAATCGTTTTTGTGCTTATTTTTATTTTTATATTCTCATATCATTTTTTGCAGTGGCAATGTAAGGGTGATCTGACTAACATAAAACATTAAAGTTGATGATAGAAATCTGAATCTGAGTCTAATCAGAGAATTTGCCAGTGCTGATGGTCTGTTCATCGACGTTTACCTCCTAGACGGTTTTCTTGCCTTTGCATCTCTTCAAGTCTTTGAATTATGTATTCAAAGAACTGTGGTTGAGTGGCTAACATGAACAGAGGGCTGTGATGGCCAGACAGACCCCAGCTCGCAGGTGGGGGAAACTGAGGCGAAGGGGTGTGTGATACAAGTGCAGCTCCTTCCGTCCATTGCTGAACTGGATGATGTCATGAGCCAAGTGCTGTCACGTTTGGTGGACACCTAAGGGGGACTAGAGTGCCTGTCACTGGTTAGGGACAGGAATTCCTAGTCTCTCTCCTGTTGACCTTGCTGTTAGGTTCTGACAGCTCTGGCTTACAAGACACTCCACAAGGCTGATGACAAATAGAGTTTTTGCTGTAACCTCTCCATCTAGGAGAGGATACCATGGAAAGGCAGGCTGTGTGCCACAGTGGGGACAACTTGAGCTTTGGTGTTAGACCAGCTGCCACTTGTCTGTTCTGAGAGATGGGTTGGAAAAAAGAAGTCAGGTTTAATGTGAGGTCATCATCAAGGACATTGTCCGTTGGGTGACATGGTAGCTACAGACCCTGGTGAGATCAGGAGGTTTGCCCCAAGGAGCTGCAGGAAAGCGGGCACAGTCTCCGATGCAATGGGGGAGTGGGCGTCAGCGGTGGAGCTGTGCAGGCGGTTATCTTAAGAACTGCACGTTACCCTGTGTATGAGCACAGTGACTGGACACTGCCTGAAGAAGGACTACATTTACTCATTTATTACCTGTCCACTTTAGTGAATGCTGTTGAAATAAAATACTGAGGGTCAAGGCATAATTTTGTTGTAAAATTATTTTAATGCTTTTTTTTCTGATGCAGAAAAATTAGTGATGGATCACATAAAAGAAGAAAATAATCTTCTATTTTACTGTGTTACTCATTCTTAAAAATCTGACTTAAGATCTTCAAAAGCTGCAATGTAAGGATGGGGCTTTGCCAAACAAATCTTGTGTCAACTTGAGTAAGATGTATTATACTTGTCTTTGGTTCTTTCTCTGCTGTGTGAGGCCTTCGGTCAATTCAGATTGGGCCTTTTTAATGTTCTCAAATTGCAAACACTTAAGTGCATTTATTTGGAAGAAATTTGCTTCGACATTTTACATATATTTGATCATTTTACTGATGCATTCTCACCAAGGAATTCAGCTTGTCTGGGGGAGCAACTAAGAATCATTCCCTGAATTGTTCTGTTTTCTATTCACAAATTTCTCATTTTATTTATTTTAAATAGTCTGCACTGATTGGTTCACTAGTGTGTTTTCAATGATCACACGGCAAGAAGAAAAGCACCAGCCACGTGTACGTGAGGGTGAAGTGGTACCGATGCTCATTGAACATTCCAAAGCTGAAAATTGGAAATCCTGAGTGGTACTTGAAGGCAGTATATTACAGCCAGTACTCACTTGGGTAGCCTATTAGATAGCAATTTGCACTTCGGATCGTAACGGATGGTGACGTTAGAAATAGCGCACCCCTTGGTCAGCAGAGTTCTCCCAGCCTTGTGCCTCTCCTGCCCAAGCTCTGCCTCAAGGACACTTCTGTCTCTTAAGTTTCAAACACCTGCTTCACTCTTTAATTCTATCTGAGCTATTTCAACTATGCTATTTGGAGAGTGGTTTTTCTCAAAAGTTTTGATACTTAAAATGGATATTATTGGCCAGACATATTTGCAATATAATCCACAATACTTAGCACATTCCATGGAGTTGAGGTGAAGTCTGCTTACCACCATCTCCGCCGATGCCCCAGCTCTCTCCCCAGTGGTGGCTCCTTTATCAGCTTACATCGGACCCGTGACAGAGGGCTTGTCTCCTAGGAGGGACTACAGAGATAGCTGTTTTATGGAGAGCCTGATGTTTTCTTCCCTTTGGCACAATTTTAATTAGAATTTAAGAAACTCTTGTATCTTGGGCCAACACAGCCTTTAGTAATAAGCATCTATAAACAAGTTTTATGAAAAAGCTAACATTTTCTTTTGACCAGTTTTTATAGGAACCAAGGGAACCCGCTGTTGTTAGCTTATTTCGGCATTCAAGCCTAGTCAGTTTCTTTCTAGTTGGGGCAGAGTTTCCGAAGGACACTGTGGAAGTCACTGTCTGTGTCACTTGCCTGTCTGCGCCCCAGAAAAGCCTGGATCTTGGAAACCATGTGTGAGCCTGCCTGAGCTTTCCAGTTGTTCAAAGGGGGCTGGTACTCATGAAAATGTTAATCTGTTTCTCTCTGGAGCTAAATGCAAAATAAATAACAACCAGAAACCACACCAATCAAACAACTGATGAGGAAGCATTTCAAAAGAGCATTGAAGGCTGTGTTGACTTAAAATGTGAGAGAATAAAATTTTTTAAATCTGATGGTAGATTTAAAATAAACCTACCATCTCTCTGTTTCCAGAAAAAGACTCCCAAATGGGAAAATTTTATTCTAGAAGAGAGCAAGTAATTATAAGGAAAGACTTGTGTTCTGGGGACACACAGCATTAGGTTATGGGACACATCAGTTTAGCAATTGATTAACCTGAGGACAGCCTCTTATGCAGGTGTGTGGCAGGCATACGCCTTATGCAGAGGCTGGTGTTCAGTAGATACAAGGTTAATTTTCCTGACCTAAGGTTAATTTTCCTGACCTGAGGGCAGTAGTGAATAATACAGGCACAGGCAAATAGCAGGATGTAGTGACATTAGAACATGACAGGCCACAGTGGTCCTTCACAAGGAAATTACCTGTGAAAGGCAGTGTATGTTGTGTCTGGAGTTGTTTTATGAGTGCCACGTGTTATACATCTGGCAAGATGTGAAATGCCCGGTGGTGTGATCCAGACGCGTGGTTATTCCGACTTCAACTCTGTTCACGTGAGGAAGGATTTGTGCAGATTTCACCTAAGGGAGGAGGAACGAGTGGGTGACTCAGGCAAGGCGGGGATGGGGGGCCCGCCCAGGTGAGTACTGGCTGAGTGTTTCCTGCAGTACCGATGCAGAACACAAACTGCCGTAGACTCTGAGAGAAACGTGGGGGGTAACCAGTTTCCTCATAGTAAAGGAGGGAAAAAGATAAGGATGCTGACTTCCCAGTGTGATTTAATGCTATACTGGAAATTTTATGGAGTGATACCGTATAAAAAGGGACATAGGGAAATATGAATGTTGAAATGGAAAATAATAAATTCCACATTTTGGCCCCCACAAAACACAAGATAATCAGTTATAAATAGTAGAAGAAATAAGAACTTAGGTTAAACTTTCAAAATAAATATGCAAAAGCCAACAATTTTCTGTTTACTAGCAATAATTGGTTGCTATATAATGACATAATGTGATTCCATTCTTGATGGCAGCAAAATACAAAAATATCTAAGAATTAACTTAAAAGAATGTGTAGGGTGCATATAGCTGTTTGGTGCCTCTTTATCTTGATGTTGGTTTTCCTCAGGTTTTCGGTCATCAGATCAGCTTGAGAGCCTTTAATTCTCCTGTTTAGGGTTTGTAATTTTGCTTTCTTTGGTTGGAGTTCATTGCCTGAGGCTGACAAGGCTCTGTGTATAGGAGGTTCTCATTTTCCGGTGCCTGCTATGTCCCTAGTCAGTCCAGGCAGCTCCCTCCCTCCTTAGCCCAAGTACTCACCCTGGTAGTTTCATTGTGAAAGCAGACACCCCTGTTGCTTGACCCCATGGGGCTTCCTCGTGAATCTCCGTGGCTTTAGTTTCTCTTGTTAGTGCATCTGTTGCTTCTGAACTTGGAGCAGCCCTAGAGGCACTACTGTGTTTTCTAGGGATCTTTTTAGTTCGTATTCGAGACTGATTTTCTGTGCAGGTGAGGCAACTTCCTTCCGGTCTCTCAGAGATTCCTCACGATTTGCGGCCCACATGGCACTTTCTTGTTGACTTCTAGCACTTCGTGAACATTTTCTTGTAAAATGCACACATCCTTTTTGTCATTTGCGGGCCCTGAGGGTGGGAAGAAGAGGCAGCTAAATGTGCTGTGATGGCCATCTTGTTCCCACCCAGGGACAGGACACAGAGTTCATGCAGGGCCCCCTGGCAGCGTTGCCAGATAAAATTCGGGGCTGCCTATTTGAATTTGAACTTGAGATAAACAATGCATGACTGTGTTTGCATAAATCTGTTTTGTACTTACTCTAAAAAAAATAGAAGTACCCACTGTTTATCTGACATTTACATTGAACTTAGGAGGCTGATGTTTATGTGTAATTTAAATTCAGTGACAAATTCCGTATTTTTATTTGCTCAGTCTGGCCATCCCATGCTTGGTGTCTGGTGTGTGTGTGATGGAAGGTGGAGATGGAGGAGACAGTGACGCACACTGCAGGGACGAGAAACAGGGTTTGAGGATTGGGTCCAATTAAATGCTAGTTGAACTGAGACCAACCCACGTCGTATAGGTCAGGTGTTTTCTTAACGCCAACTTTACAATTGCCTTAGTCTTTTCAGGCTACTGTAACAAAGACCATATGCAGGTGGCTTATAAACAACCGAAATTTACTTCTCACAATTCTAGAGCCTGGGAATTCCAAGATCAAGGTGGTGGCAGATGCAGGGTCTGGTGGAAGCCCGAGTTCCGGTTCATAGACAGCGTCTGTTCATTGTGTTCCTATGTGGTGGCAGGGGAGAGGGAACTTTCTACAGCCCTTATTATAAGGGCACTAATCCCAATCCTGAAGGCTCACTGATATGATCCAAGGTCCCACCTCCTAATACCATCCCCTGGGTTTAGGCTTCAACATGGGAAATTGAAGGGGCACATCAACACTCAGGCCATAGCAATAAATATGAATGATCCAAATAATGCTTAACTGTGACTACATTAATTTCTGACAATACATATACTGATATTAAGGATGAAGAACACTTCGAATGTGATTCCATAGTCCTGAGTTATAGCTAGTCGTTAGCTTGAGACATAAAATAACTCTTCAGAAGTATTATCAAAACATGCTCTTTAATTACAGTTCTTCTGGTATTTCAATTGAGTATCATTAACTTCAAAGATGTTGAATGTTGACTGTGACAGCTAGCTAACTAGCTATTTGCATACAGCCTCCTGATGACACGCTGAATAAGAACCAGTGTGTTAAAACAAAGGGATCATGTAAGGAATGTTTAATATTTTCCTGACTGTGGGAGGTCAATGAAATAGTGTTGGTGACTAATTATTGTTGACATATTTGTGAAATGGTTGTAAGAACTATAAACAAAGCTTTCATTTTTATGTAACAGAGGATCATGTTTTGCCTTAATCTTTGCAATGAGGTCATTTGTAAAATGGCGTACATTTTAATGGTTTCAAGTTGGAAATCCATTCCTTTTTCCTCTGGAAAAAAATCTGTGGCTGTTGCTAATTCATTTTCTCCTTTCATTGTTATTCTCAGATGACGGAATTTTGATTTGGTTCTTCCTGAGACCCCTGCATTGCAGAATGATTCTGTGAGTAGAGAATTAGCTCCCAGGAATTACCACGTTTAGATAGTCATTTGACTTCGTATCTGTGTGTGGACATGTTGGCCGTGCTGCCTGTGCCGAGAGGAACAAAGTAATCGACCTTGACATTATCTATATCTTTAATAGGTTTTTTATTCTTTGTCTAATCCCTCACAGCTGCTTTTCCCTCCTCCCCCTTAAGTCTTTGAGTGTTTATTATTTTAAAGTGCACTTGTTTTGTAATTTAAGCTTTTCGATCTGATTTGCTTTTTTCTTCCAAACCTTTTGATATATAAGAATATAATCTAAGGACTTGAGGAGTACATACCTGGGCAAGGGTAAACCAGAAAATAAAAGAGAAATAACACTCAGGATTTTTATGGCAGAATTTTAAGCTACCTTTAAGTGGTTAGTAATTTACTCCCCTGTCTATCCAGTCTTTTTGTCATGCTGTGCTTGGTTTTGGTACATATATTAAGTAAGGGTAATATGTGCTTTTTAGGCACTTAGAGCTTTGTTCATGCTTTAGTTATGGGTGGTATTTGCTGTGTTTCTATTCATGTACTGGTTCCCATTAGCACTGCAGTCTGGTATGTCACTGTTAAACATGATCACCTGGGTTCCCAGGTATTTTACAAAGATAAGAGCAGAAGCCTTTGCCATATTTGGAAGTTGAGAGAAGAGTGAGAGCAAGAGTCAGAGCTAGAGCTAGGGATAGAGATAGATAGATAGATAGATAGATAGATAGATAGATAGATAGAGAGAGATGGAGGGGTAAGATGGGGTGGGAGGGGAAGGGGGAAGAGCAGGAAGGGGAAAGGGACAGAAGGGAGGGGAAAGGGACAGAAGGGAGGGAAAAATCGAGAGATGGTGATGTGGAGAGAGGGATGGAGAAGACATGGAGGGAGCCCAGAAGAGAGAGAACATAGTGGAAGAGAGGGAGTGTTGGAGGGAAGGTAAATAGACCCAGAATTAGAAAGTGAAAAGCCTTTGTCAATAAATGCCATTTGCAGGAAATCTCTTCATAAGTGCTTCTGAAGCCAAATAGGTAGCATGATAATTTCATCCAAAATTTTATACTGTAGCATCACAACAGGAAAAAATGAGGAGTCTTCTGAGATTTGAGTGGGAGTTAATATGTGCTCTTTATGAATTTTTAAATCCCTAAGAATGCTATAAAGGCAAATAGAGAGAGTAAAAGGAAAGAAGACCCATTTACTTTCCTAGAATGAATGATCACCAACTCAGTGTCAGGAGGGAAGCTTCCACAGAACAAGTCTGTAAACCTGAGCCTTTTCAGTTCCACTTCTTTGGGAGTGGTTTTCAATGCTGGAGTTGGTCCTCACCTCCTGAGAGCCAGCTGTATGCACTTCTTCCCATCTCCACCTTAGTGACAACCTGGCTGTGGTGGGAGCATTTACACTACGGAAATTGGAAAACACCACAAATCAGGGCTCTCTGGAAAGCCGATAATTAAAAATTGACCAGTATACCACCAGATGCCCTTCCAGTGCCCTGTATCCATGTTACTTGCTACTGGATGCCCACAAGGGGTATTTTACCTCCCATCTGCCTCCCACCCAGAAGGCTGACCTCTAGAGATACCTGCTTGAGTAATGTCTCATGCTCTTGATTTCTCTCATTTTCCTCCATCAAAGTGTATTTGCCTTGAGTGAGTGCCATTGCTGTGAGCTGCTACTCTCATTGGATGGCTCCTGATGTAAGGCCCCTGAGCTGTGTTGAATTGGTAGCGTATTTTTCCTTGGTGCCATGTGAAAACATGGCAGTGATCTGGATCTTCCTGGGAGTCAGACAAATCCGTAATCCAAGTGGAGGGAATGTACGACCTCATTCAGCCCGCAGGTCACAGCGCTGTCATCTGCATCCCTGCGTACGCCACTGGCCTTGGTGACCACAACCAAAGGCATGTTAAAAGACCAAAGAAATGTGTCAGGTTGACAAATATAATCTTTGGGGTCAGCGACATTTCATGGGGGAGCAGAGACTCCAGTATGTTTTGTTTACTGAACCATTAGTTCAATTTCAGTGCAACAAAAATGGCTCAGAGATGTGATTTCCACTTTGTGCCTCCCTTAGGGGCAGTGGATGGACCTGGCATTGCCAGGGTGGGCCTGTGAGTTAGAAATCTTTCCTGGGGGTGGCCCTGCTCTTTGTTCAGATTGGAAGACAAGTCAATGACAAATACATCTTCTGACGGGAATTTTGTTAGTGGTTGTTCATTGGTGGCCTCGTCTCTACGAGTTGGCCTTCTGTGGCACCTCAGGGCTTTGCGCCATCTCTGTTGTTACTATATCTGGCCTCCAAACCAATGAGTGAAACCAAAAAGTGGAAAAGGAGAGCGAAAAAGGGAAAAGGATGTGAAATATAGACTAGAAATAGAAGAGCTAAGGTTGTTAAGTGACTAAAAACAAAAGAAAAAGGAATCAAATCTCTAACAGTTGAAGCAGAAGTCTCTAAAGTTTCCAATAGTTTGTCATAATGAACAGAATTCCGTAGGTTTGTAGTCTTGTTAGTGATGGTGTTTTGTCCCCCAGTTTGTTCGTCATAGTTTGGTGGCTCAGAGATGACTCCGTCTGAATTGGCAACTAGAAGTGGAAAGCGATGCACTCCTCATTGTGACCTGGGCGAAAGTAAGCCCCTCCAAAAAGGACCACTTCATAGACCATACTTCCTGTGCCCGAAATTGTCAGCTAAGTGTAAACAGGAGTGATGCGGCATTCATGACACCGGACAGATATTCTGTAACAGGTTCTCCAGTCTCTTAGAGGTTCAGGTAGGACCTTCGCTGACAGTAATAAACTTGGCTGCCCACAGGTCCATGGATCTAAATGTCCCTGGAGTGATTCATCCCCATCTCGCCCTGGATTGAGTCTAGAAAGTTACGAAGGAGTCGAGCAGTGAAGGCTGCGGCCGACACGCCTGATTTACACACTTCTCATGCTGCTGTCTCTTCCACTCGCGGCGGGTGAGTTATGCCGCTGTCAGGAGCTGGGCTGGTTTCCCTTCTCTGCAGGCCAGAGGGCCACGGGTACGCACTCTTCCCTCCGAGAGAGGCAGTAAGAGCCAATTGGTGGTGCACAATCTTCTTGATTAATTGAAGCATACACATGGCTTATCATACTCACAAAAGCAGTGTTGCCACCAAAAACAACTCTAATTGGCTAAATAAATAACCCCAAGATTTCATTGCCTGCAGCCTGGATGCCCCTCCCGACCAGCAGCAGCTAATGGCTGATTTGCCTCAGGCAGTGAATATTCTTCTATCTGATGTAAGGAGCCTCCTATCACTTATTTTGCTAACTTAGGGCTTATATTAAACTTTCAAGACAGCTAGAGGTTCAGGAAGATTGTAAAAATGAAGTGATTTTTTTAGCATTGTAATTTTTTAATAGACAAAAATAAATTTGTTTGTTTTTCTATGGCCGAAACCAGGGGTTCTTAACTGGTGGTGAGTTTGTCCTCTCAGGGGACATTTGCAGTGTCTGAGGACCATTGCAGTGGTCCCAACTTGGTGTGTGTGTCTGCTGGTGGTGTCCAGTGGGTGCAGGACAGGGATGCTCCTAAATATCCTGCAATGCACAGGGCGCCCCCCACAGAGAATGATCTGGCCCCAGATGTTAACCCTGCTGTGGTGGCAAAACTCTGGTTTAAATCGATTCTAAAAAGAAAAAAAAGAGCATTTGTTAGGGAGGCACCTGGGTGGGCACCTTGTCCATTCTTTCAGTTAAGAGGTATTTTGTTAGCGCCAATTAGGCTCCGTGCTGGTGAGGGGCAATGGTGTTTAGTAAGCTGAAGGCCATCACCCTGACACCTGTGGAGGTGGTGTTAGTGGGGACTGGCCACCTCCAGGGTGACTCCCAGCCTCAGGTGCCACTCAAGAAGAATAGACTAGTCATGATTCGTGGCTGGAATAGATACTACTCTCATGCTGTATTTTTGCTGGAAAGTGAGAAATGATGCTGGAATAGGCATTATCTGACATAGGAAACCCTGCTGCATATTGTTAATAATGATCACTTTAATTAATGATTGCACTTTATTCACATTCCTAAAAGATTAGTGTCAGGCACAAGGAAACCGAGGCTCAGAAATGGTAAGTGGCGTGTCTGGCGCCCCCAGCTGACAAGCTGCAGAGCCGGTGCCCGTCCCGTGCCCTCTGCTCTGTGTCCTCCCTCTATACCAGCTGGAAGAGAAGAAACTCTGTTACTCCAAGGATAGCAGGTGTTTTTATTTCTGAAAGTTGTGGAATGGTATCTTACTAAAAGTTATGACAAGGGATAATGGAGAGTTATAACTGCTGAAATGACAAGCACACATTTAAAAATAATGAGGAGCTTGGCTGAGGTTGTGGACCAGTTAGACTGATTCAGCTCAAGAGGCAGAGCACAGAGTGTTTTGGGCTCTCAGTGGCCTGGAATTCCGACTCTTAGAAAGTCCCTCTCAAGTGCTTAGCACCTTGCTTGGCATGGAGGCGTCATTTAGTCTTCAGTCGTTAGAAAGGAAATTCAAAAAGTAGCTAACAGTATGGAAAGCTGTTCATAATTCAGGAAATGTAAATTAGCAACTGATTTTCACCTATCAGAGACTGGCAAAAATTAAATAAGAATGGAAATCCCCAAGGTGTACAAGCACTGATGGAGGTTTAGGAAGTATGTGTCTCTAATTGACCTGGCAAGTCCATGTCTAGGAATTTATCCTGTATTTATTATCACCTAATTATGTAATGGTAGAAGGTGTTTATTTTCTTTATGTTTTTAGTAGTACAAAAAGCATAAATGCCCATAAGAAGAGACCTGGTTAAATAAAATAAGGAGTCATATATTGTCTTTAAAAGGAATGGAGCAAGACTGTACTTTCAGGGATCATTTCTGTCGTCTGTTAAAAGGAGTGGAGCGTATCTGTTTTTGCAAACCTGGAAACATCTATGGTACATTGAGCAAATGAAGCTGATCATACAGCAGCGTGTGCCATCCCTTGTGTCTATGCAGCTAGTCATCAGTGCACGGAATGTGTTTGGAAGAGCTCCCACCAATGTGTGCTTGTCGGCCACCCCCACCCGCTGAGTTGGATTCAGGGGAAGGAAGGGAAGTTCTCTTTTCATTTCATATGATTCTGTTTAGAGATCACAACTACATATTCATTTAGAATGGAAAAGCTTTTCATGGAAAATACATGAGCATCTATTTACTGAGCACCTGGTAATGGCTGGCTGCCCTCCTGGGCAGTGAAAACCCGAATATGATGAATCGTTTCTCCTGCTCTTATACCTACTGGCCAAACCCCATTTTCTGTCTTTGGATTCTTAATTACTTAATTGCTCTAGACAATTAGGTTAAAATAAAAATAAAGTCATTTGGTACTATGCAGGTGAATTATTTTTCTGCATATTTCTAAAAAAATTTTTTGATTATTATTTTAGGTCTGAGATGCTCAAAATGGAGAATGTAGAACCTATGTGATAGTCTCTAGGAATATATTGATGAGTAAGAAATATGTGGCCCTTTCGTTTTAAAGTACAGTTGAGGAAACAAACGAAGGACAAGGACTTGAATATGCCATTGAAATTAAGACGAGGGCTGTGGAGGAAATGATTGTGATGAAGATGGTTGACAGGCTGTCCACAAGAGCCTCTCTGAGGAAAGGGCGTTCAAAGGTAACCTGAAGAATGAGAGAACCCACTGTGCACAAAGAGGGGAGTGTTCCAGCAGGTGAGAAGAATGAGACGGGAAACAGCTGGCTGCATTTAAGGCTCCAGTGACTCAAGAGAGTTGGCTGGAGTGAGGGCAGGACAGGTAGGAGGGGCTGGCAGGAAGGAGGCAGAGGGCCCTGCGTTTTGCTGAGTTACCACTGTGCACAGTGGAACAGTCATTTCATCTCCATGATGCAAATGATTCTGAGATGACGGACAAGTCTAGTAGGTAGATTCCTCTAGAGGCAGAAGAAGATTAAGTCCACAGCACCTGGTGGGTGTCCTCTCCCAATTACTTAGTAAGTGATCTCATGTGTGTTTTAATCTTTAAAACACATATGAACTCTCTCAGGTGAAATACCGGAATGTCCTAAAATAATTGGTAAGGTGATTCTCCGATATGCCTATTTACACCTCGGTCTTTTTCAAGCCACACTGCTGTTTCCTGGTGGGAAAGTCTGCCCTCACCCTTCTATCTATCTATTTAGATTCTATCTATTTATCTTGATTCCTGTCTATCATAGCTGGTATCCTTGTGTGTCTGGCTTTCCCCTCTGAATTCCTTTAACTTGCAGACTTTTGGCTTAAACTTGCCCTCAGGCTCAGCCGTCTTCAAACTTGGCTTTAGCCAGGTGTGCAGGAGGTGCTCTGACTCATTAGAAAGTCCTTTCTGCCCACGGAGGAATTCGATGGTCAGGATTCAACCCTGAGGGGCTGAACTGTTCACCTTAGAGAGCTTCTCTCTCTCTCTCTTACCGTCCACAGCTTTTATCAGCGCCTCCCTTGTCTCAACGCCACCATTTTTCTAGTGCTCCTGTGTCAGAGTCTCATGGACCACGAAACTGCTACGTACAAAGAGATTTTTAAGTTTTTTTGGTTGTTATTTTAAACCCTGTACATGACTAGGTGATCTAGCAGCTCTTTCCCTGCTGAATTTTATCATTCATGTAAATTATGGGAATAGACCCCCCCCAAGAAATGAACAGTTTAAAATATAGAGCAAAGGAATGGTCCTGAGTAAGGAAATAATTGAATAAATAATGCTGTATAAATTACATGAATATTTTGCTGTTGTTAAAAATCCTGCTTTTAAAGGATTTTTACTTTATATGCATGGAAATGTATCTTAAACATAAGTTAGTCAATAAACACCAATTCTATATACATTTAGGTATTATTATATAACATATGTTTTTATAAAAATATTTAGGAGTAGATAAAAGACTGTAAAGAAATGCACCAAAATCATAATGGTGATGATTTTTTTCTTTATTTTATACTTTGATAAATGTCCTACATTGGATATATACAGATTCCACAAGGAAGAAAGAACTGTGAAAACATTAAGAACACATCTAAAAGTGATACAAAATTATTATGATGCAGTTTTCTTTGGCTGTTTCCACCCCCTCACCTCCCTGCTGTCTTCTCCCCCTCAGGATCTGCTGTGTTAGACAATTCCTTTGGCTGTGGCCCCGGACTGAACTAAGGATTACTTCTTGCCTACAGAATCATAGTACAGGAAAAACTATGACACAACCTCAATAGGACTAACTCTGCTCTTTCAACACAGGGCAGTAACATCTCATTTTATGCCTTATTTGCACAGCGCAGCATTGATATTCTCAGTCACATAAGGTTATCAGGGGGTGCCATCAAAGAACGAAAATCAAAACAAAACTAAACTCTTCCAGAGCACAACATGATGTCTTGTTTCTGCTCAAAAATGTCAAGAGGCAGATAGAAGGAAAACAAAAGTCAAAACCAAACCAAACACTGCGAAGCTTTTAGAGAAAAAGTGGAAGAAAAATTTCCCAAAGGACAGATGCCCTTCAAAAACACAACTGGCTATATGTGTTTTGAGAGACAAAAGCGATGAGTTGATAGCTCTTTGTTGTTTTTTTTTGTAAATTAAAAGCAGAGGGCTGTTTTCCATAATTTATAGATCTTACAGTGTAAGGGCATCCCATCATTTTACTAAACCAGGTTGTTACTTTTCTGCATTCTTCCTTCAAGTGAAATTGGAAATAAAGATGTACGAGGGAGCATTGAATTTAGAGTATGTTTGCTCGTAATTGTATTGTTCAGGTAGGTATTTATTTAGGTATTTGATGAATCTTGTTACAGGAATACATACAGACTGATTGGTTGAGAAAACTTAACCTAATACACATAACTTATGAAACTGAGTTATGTTGCATATATTGGATATTTAAAAAATATCTCTGGCTTATTCTCATCAAATCAGAAACTGGTTGTTTTAGCAGCAATCTCTTAATTTTTCAAAGTCATGGCTAGTTCTAAATCCAGCACTGAAGCATTTCCTGTCTCTCTGGTGGTTACGGGTGGTGGGAAGAGGCCATATCGTTCTGTCGCTGCCTGACTCAGTGAGTGATGGGTAGTCTCGGGGAGGAGGGCTGTGCACACCGGGCAGGAGCAGACCTGCTCTGTCTCTGCACAACCTCACCAAACCCCAGCAGATTTTTCTCCAGGCGACCCGCTGGGCAGTGCGCTAAGAGACCCACAGGTGGGGCTCCTGCAGGAACTGAGAAATCAGCTCTGTTGTTTTTAGCCCTCATCACGCCTGTTCACCCTTAGGGCGCCTGCTTCGCCCTTCTTGTGTACTTATGGGTGTGGTCTGTGGATGTGATGGAATTGGGTTCTCCTGGTTCTTAGTTAAACTTGGCTTCTCCAAGGCCCAGACCTTCTCCAGAGGAGAAAGCAGAGTCTTTCTAAGTTCTTGCTTCCAACTTCCCAGTGCTCTGGAAAAGCCTTTCTTCTCGGCCACCTCCTCTAATTGAGAAAGTTCTTCTCATAATAATGATTAATTATTAATGTTTTGATCAAAAGCTAGCATCTTTTTTCCAGCTCTGTTGAACAAGACTGATGATTTATACCTAGCAATGTCAGCACCAATTTGATTGTCAGATGACGTTACAAGCAGTGCCCGAATCTCTGTACTTTCAACAAATGTCTGCTTCTCATTCTTGCTTCCTGTGCATCTGGGGCTGCCAGAGGCTCTGCTCTGTGTGATCTGTGCTCAAGTGGCAGGCTGACTTCTGTGGCTGCTGTCACCTGGAGCATTGCTGTCACCATGACAGGGGTGAAGAGAACATGGTAATATTGAGCACTGACTAGCAAAGGCTTCAGAGGGACACTGGTCCCTTCCACTTATATCTCACTGGCCAGAGAAATCACGTGGTAATGGCCTGTGTGAGGTGTGGGAGGGGGACTCTACCAGGAAGACAGGTGAACACCATTCAGGAGGATCATAATACCTGTCATTAGATTTCTTGTTTTTTGTGTGCCAGGTGTGGTCACCCCAACTTTTGCTAGTGTGGCCTTACCTCCTTTACTTCCCGCTGCAGGCGGGTTCTGTCATGATCTTTACTTTCCACACCGGCTCCCAGAGGGTGGCAGAGTGCTCAGTGCTGGACAGTAGTATTGGACAGAGATGGCTGTAGAATCTGGTTTTATCTGTTTTCCCAGGTCGGAGGCTCGTAGCTGTTGCACAGAATCGCTATAGAATTCTTGAGGCCAACAGTGCAGGGGCAAGGAGTTTGGCAGTCCTGGGACCATTCTAACTGTGCCGGCCTGGGTAATGCAGCCCAGGGAACCTCATATGGGTAGAGTTTACTATGTGTGGAAGCTCGATTTCTCTATATCTCTCTGAGTCAAAAATCTGTGCTCTACCCTCATTACCTTGTTGAAATAGTGAGAATTCTCCTAACATGGCCATCTTATTAGTTACTATTTCTTGAGAATATACCATGTCCCAGACATTGGGACAGCCCCTCTGTGCACTGTGTCTTTTAATTCATCTTTAGTTCACAGAGGAGTTGTAGGTGGCATGCCCAAGGCCAACACACATTAATTTGCAGAGTCAGAACTGAAATATACAGTTGTCTGACTCAAAGCTTGCCCTCCAAAACATTTGTGCTCTGGGGTTTCAATAAAAGTATTCCAAATTCCCAAGCCTTTTACAAAGTACTCCTTCCATTCTAGCCCATTGGGAGTTCATTGCAGGAAGAAGGTTGCTTTGAATCAAGGATTTAAAACATTTTGCCCTTGGTAGCTTGAAGAAGAGTGGGGTGGGAAATAGCCATGAGCTCACTGCAAGGGCCTCTTACCCACCCTGCTCACAGTCCCCAGGACTTCCTGGATTCCAGTGAGATGGGGCAGGTGGCCAAGGGCTGGCATCCTGGCCTCATGACTTATAAACAAGCTAGATAATCTCTTTCAGCCTCGTTTTTCTCAAATGTAAAATGGAGACACCTTCCTTGCAAGGACCTTATACATGAGGTGTTTTCCATACTTGCTTATTGAATGGTGGTAGCTTTTGGAGGATGGAGAGGTATTAGCTTTCTCCATTGCCTGGCAGCTTTCCCTAGCCACCCCACTGAGCTTTCCATAAACATGGCTTTGTGTCAAATGCCCTAGTCGTGACTTGCCACCCAAACCCCACCAGAATACAAAAATTAACCTCTTGAAGCAGGTAAAAGTGGAAGCTGGTACCACAGTCTGGAGAACAATGGCAGAATGTATATGAGAAGCCTCAAATATGTGTGAATCTATTAATTCCTTGATGTATCTTCCACAAATTTGTCCTGAGAAAATAATCTGAAAGATTTATGAGAAATGTTTGTGTGATGTCATGACAGCAGCAATGGGAAACCATGGAAATGTCCAACCGTTGATGACTGGCTGAATTAACAGCTACCACCATTTGATGGATAGCTTTGTAGCCATTTAAACCATGATTCTGAATATGCAAGGGCATGGGTAAAAATAGAGCAACTGCAGTTTTATATAATAGAAATAAATTTACGTGCATAAAAATTTACAGGCAGGACATACCCCCACATGTTACCAGAATCCTAATTCACCGCCAAGAGATCACTGATGGCTGTTACTTTCTTTTTACATTTTTGTATTCTCCAAAATTTATTAATAATAAAGATATATCCCAAAATGTATTATAATTTAGGTAAAGGAAGATAAAGAAAACTCTAAGGAAAGTTTAATACTCATGATAAACTTTGTAGGTTGTGGAGGAAAGCAGAGGAATGTGGGGCCACAGTCAGGAAGGAGGCCCCGGGGCAGCTGCCCCAGCCCCGGTGAGCTGTGTTGCAATTCTGCCGTCTCTGTTCCAGTCATGGCGGAGTCTGCCAGTGTCCCAAGCCAGACATTCCTGATTTGGCAGAATTACTGTCATTGACTATTATTAAAGCTACAATAAGAAACATTGTCTACTTCTTTTATTTTAAATAAAATTTAATCACAAGCTTCCTTCTGAGTAATGACAGACTCCCCGCTGACCCTCCCTGTGTTTTAGTAGCAGCCTGAGTCAGCGGAGCAAGGGGCAGCTGTGGATCCCTGCCTGGGCTTGGTTGTGACCCAGATGTAACACTGATCTTCCCATAGCCCGGAGCAAAGCTTCTTACCTCTCTCTGTGCTCCCCAAATGGGGATATTCATACTTATTTTTTTCCCAGCTCACCAGGGTGTTGTAAGGATTAGTTGAACTTTGTTAGTTAAAGGACTTTGAAGTTTTAGTGCCCCGAATGGTGTTGTTTTTAAAAACCCTGAAAATTCATTCAGCTGCAGTGTTTCCTTATTAGTAGCATTTAGGAGCTCCACACGAGGCACCGGCCTCCCACAGGCATGACGCCAGACCCACGCTGGGCCCGGGCGGGCTCTGGCCTGCCTAGACCACTCTGCCCATCCTGGCTCCTGCCTCTGGGCATGGAGCTACACTACCTGCCTTGGCTTGATTTTGGCTTAGTGGCTCCTTGGGGTTTATTATCCAAACTCTGTCAAGGTAGAAAGCCACCCATGCTCACAGCCCTCTCTGGTCTGTGCCAGGAAACAAAGAGGCTTTTTCCATATATGCCCACTGGACTCACCATGGCGTTCTGCAATGTAGCATGGCCAAGCAGGGTCTAGAAGTCTCCAGCCAGTGCCCCGAAGCTCTCTGAAGTGGCAGAAGTCACAATCCAGGAAAAATGAATGCTCACCGGGTCTCAGAACACTTTGCGCCATTCATGTTTCTGTTCTTGGTTTTGGGCCTTTTTGTATGTATGGATGAAAAGGGCTGGAGCTTTGTGGCGGGGGACAGTTGATCTGGGCAGTCAGTGAGGATGAAACGCACCTCTGCATTGCGATTGCCAAACCTCACTCTCCTTTCCCTCACATCTGCCCACTCCTGCGATAAATCTGAGACACACCGATCCAAAAACACAGTCTCCCCCTTGGCAGTGACTTTGAAGAGCATTTTAGAAACACTTATTGAGAGTGGATGCCAATTATTTAATGCTGAGTGGGAAGAGGAGGAATGAATAAAACCAGCCAACGAGCCAGGTGAAACCAATCCCAGATCATTAACTCTAAATTATTTGTGATAAACATTGAAAATAATAACTTTGTAGTAACATAAGAGCAGATTGTATTCATTTAATGACTCTTCGGTAATTGGATTTCCTTATCTTTGTCTATAAATACATTTACCATGTTTCCTAAGCTAGGAATCTCAGAATCATTGTAAATTCTACACTTTCTTTCACATCCCTTCTCTAATAGTTAGTCACCAAATTCTATCTTGTAAATATCCATCACCCCACACCTCTGTTTCTCCACCCCCAGTCTTCTAGCCCTCGTTTTCCTCATTGACTCTTTGGGGGCACAATTCACTTACTGTACTCAAGATTCCTCTGACTCCTGCCAGTTTAACCCCTGCTTCCAAACAATGTCCATACTGGCAGCCCGACAGCCCTTGTAGAGAGCCACTCAGATCTGTGCACCCCCAGCTTCCATACACCATTGGTTTTTCAGTGCCCTTGAGATCACGTAAGAAGCAAACTTGCCTCCTGCTCAGGTTGCTTCAGTGATGTTCAAGAAAGATCGCACTGGAGAAGTTGAACAGGAAGGGAAGACTTTATTTAAGACTACTGCCATATCGGAGAGAGAATAAACTCAAGTCCACTGGAACTAAAAACGGGAGAATTTTACGCGGTGGAGAGCTAATGGAAAATTACCAGAGGATTTTAGGGGGAAGGTTGGTCAGCCATCTGTGGTGAGGCCATCAGTGCTTGCTGACCGGGCTCACTGAAGTTAGGGTCCCTCCCTCCCTCCCACAGAGACTGAGAGACAGGGCCCTGATCTTTCTTGGTGATTTCATTTCAAAAGGATAGCTCTCAGGCCCTGGAGAAAAATAATCCTGGGCTGTAAAACTGGCAAGAGGCTGGGCCAAGATTGGAGCAGAGAAAGGATTTTAAATTGTTCGTTTTCTAAAGTAAGTGCTTTAAGAAAAGGGACTCGGGGTGTAGAGCCCAGAAGAAATGGGCCTACAATGCAGTGAAGCTGAGGGGAGGGTGGGCCGTCTTGGTCAGTGACCTGCACCACCACGCTGACTTGTGACTCTGTCTCTGGATTCCCCTCGATGCTGCTCTGCATCGAATTCACTCTGGCCTTCTCCCTGGAGTCGTCCTGTTCTCCCCTCCCCACTCCAGGGCCTCGCACGCTCTTTGTACTTTGAGAACCTGGTTCGATGTCACCTTGGCACTTCAGGCAGCAGCTAGTTGTCTTGCCCAAGGACCTGAAAGGGTATAAAGTAATTAAGTATCTACATGGCCATCAGCCCAATTGACTATAATTACTATAATTGAGTATATTAAGCATATCTTGGCACATTGTGGGTGATTGACTTTTTTTTATGAATAAATTTCTCCCAGCTGTTTTAAGAATGGTCAATAGACACTTTTGGGAATACCTTTAGATCTTTTAGCACTTGGGAAAGTCACTATATTTTGCATGAGATTCTGATTTTGACCTGAAAATAAAAGAGATTCACAAACAAGCAATAAATATCATAGGAATCAACTGGTAACTTGTTAAAACAGAGGTTCTGAGGCCCTATTCCTGGAGATTCTGGTTCAATAAGTCCATGACGGACCTGAGACCTTACATTTTGCTGTTTCCTTAGTGATTCTGACGGGGAGTAAGAACCAAGGACCGTAAGTGACCTCATGTCACACAGCCTTAAAGTAGGTTCCAGATGATGGGAACGGGACTCCTGAAACTAACAAGGCAACAAAAGGTTTTGGAGTAATATAAGGAAACATGTGCAACACCCTTTCCCCCTACCGTCTACCCTCACTACTGGACACAGACAAGATGTGACAGAGCTGTGGTCACGGATGGCTGCAAACCAATGGGCAGGTCTCGCTGCAAGCATTTGTGTTTAACGAGGCCTGAGTTCGTTAGTACTAATGATCTCATTCTGGGCTAAGACTGCCACCAGCAAGCATTCATTGACGAGCCCTTGTGGCACTTCCCACATTTTCTACTAATTTCATTCCACACAGGCGGGGACAGGTAACAGGATTCAATGCTAGGGCCCACCGAGGCTTGCATGGATGGATGGCCTGGAGCTCTTGGACTCATCCCCCTTAGTTGAGGCTTTGGAGGTTCAAATAGATGAGAGAGCCTCATTTAAACTCCAATTTGACCAAAAAATAATACTGAAAAAACACTGTGAGACTTTTAAAACTGCAAGGTTATTAAAATTCTTTTTAAAATGTTTGAAAAGGAGTATATTCATATAGCAAACAATTCAGAGTAGAAAAGTATGAACGAGGGAACCCCTTGCCAGAGGCAACTATGGTTAACAGCATCTTATGCTTCTTTCCAGAAATATTTTAAGGAGATGGAAACATACCTATCTATGCATGTTCTTTATAAGAAATGGGAGCCTAGATATTGGTCCGGCCTCTTCTTTTTTATGTAACTCTTTACCACAAAGGTAGTTCTAGGGCAGCAAGTAGATTTACCTTGTACTTTTCAGTGCCTACATTTTGCAAGTTATCCTGTTGTATGGATCTAGCACAGGGACTCAACCAGGGGCGATTTTGCTCCCTGGGGGACGTTTGGCAATGTCTAAGGCTATTTTGGTTCTCACAAACTGGGTGCTGTTGGCATCTAGAGCATGCGGACCAGGGAGGCTGCTTGTCATCGGGCAGTGCACGGTCCCCAAAACAGAGGCGCGGCCTCAGATGTCAGCACTGCCAAAGTTGAGAAAAGCCTGCTGTCTAGCATCACTAATTCTAAAGGACTTGGATGGATTCTGCTTTCAGAGTGTAGCTATCAACCAGTAACAATAACGTAAAACAAGGTCATGGAATATACACAGCAGAAACTCTTCGAGGGTGAAGGGTGCTGCCTTTTCAAACAGAGCTGTTTGTGGAACGTGTTCCCGTCTGGGCCTGAGTGTTACATCTGTTAGTTTGCAACGACTTTGGTGGTCTTTGCATCCACTACCTGGATATTAAATCTGCCTTGTCATTTCCTATCACGCAGCTCCTTAGGGGAAGAGCAAGCTGCTTTGGGACAGAGGAAGGCACATTGGCAGCGGAGCCCTTGGTGGCTCTGAGCACCTGCAGAAGCTATAATTTTGTAGGCAAAATGAGAGCATCCGTTTTTAGCCCCAGAAGGTTTTTTTCTTTAAGGGTTTGTATTCTGGCTGCTTATTTTTGTAGTGGCTCCACTGTGTTTACTTCATGCCCTGATAAAGAATCCTTTCTTTAGAGAATGATTGCAACTCACTAAGTTTAGAAAACAAACAAATGAACTTGCTAGGAAAATCATGCTTAATTATTAATAATATTGTTCTGACCTCCTGTCTTTCCCCCCAAAGGCTATGACAACTTTTACTACTTAGGTGGCACCTGAAGCTGGTATGTGGTTTTGTTTGCTTCTGGATTTAAAGCAACTCTTTGAAATGCGATTTTTTTCCACACTGCTCTTGCTCTCTCCAGCTGTTTCAATGCACTTTTATTTATCGGAAGCCTTGCTGAGCACTTGAGAGCCTTTCTTTGCTTTTTTCAGACCCTGCCTTTCCCAAATAAGATTTTCTTGTTTAACATAAATGAATCCCCACCACATGAGTCTTTGAGAGAGCTCAAGTACAAGGCTCATCCTTATTTTTGGAAGACTCACAAACATTTAGTTCAGGCTTGGGGTACAGATACTGCTGGCACCAGAGTGGGGGAAAGTCAGGTGGATGATTGTTCATAGCAGCCTTCATACCTTAAGCCGGGATTGAGCGTAGCAATGCAACCATCATAACAAGGGAAATATAAGAGGAATGTGTTTTTTAACCTTTATGGTGTTGCAGTCCCAGGATCTCTTGGGTGTTAGATTTCCTGTGAGATTACAGGACAGAGCAGAAGCACCTTGCTTGACGCATAGACTGACAAATGCCAAGCATTTGGAGAGTGTGTACGTGAGTGGAGGTGGGTGGGAGCACACCAAACTACTGAGGCTGCACCTATCTTTTGCTAAATAAAAAACAGTGGTTGTTCGCTCCTTACTTAGAGGTCTGTGAAGGTCTGTACCACCACTGTGTCCCCATGTAGAGTTGTATAGTTACGTATCTCTAATTACACCACTTTCTGAAGGTGCCTCTTTCGGGGAAGACGCAATAGAATGGCATTGTAGGGGTGTTTCTGAGCAGGTATTCGTGGCTCCAGATTTGATTCTTCTGTGAACACCAGATGACTGTGGATGTTTATTTGGAAAAGTATTATTCTCCAGGCCTTTCTCCTGTTGGATCCACTGTTACCTGGCAGCAAAGTATTGATTTTTGGTTTTCAAGAAAGATCTTACTCTCCCTGGGCCATTAGTACTAAAGGGGCTAAACTGACGTTTTCGTTTAGCTAGTTGACTATGGACATCGCAGTTTGGTGACAGCTAAGCTAGACCTTGGTCATTACATTTGCTTTGATAATCTTTGGGTCTCCCAGCCTCTAGGACACTGTAAAATTCATGAGCTTTTTCTGTGTGAACCTTGAGAAGAGTGAAACAAAGTTTGAAATAATTGCTACAGTTCAGCCTTGTCCTCCTCAGTTGAGCTCTTTCTGCTTTGCTGCAATGGTTCCTTACCTGGTTCTCGCATAAGAGCTGGTAATTATGGAATTCCTTATTGCATTTCAGTGCTGGGGAACCTCTATGTGAAATGCATGGCTATAGAGGGGAGAAGCCCAGGACTGAGGAAATAGGCATTTCCTTAAGGGATGGAAATTACAGTGACTGTTTGTATTTAGTTTTCTTAGCTATCTTTGGGTTTGGGTCTAAAGGGAAGCCATGTGCTACTTGCTCAGAAGGGTTTAGAGAGGTCTCAGGTGGCACATAGAAGGAATAATTGTCAGCTTATTCTTTATAAGAATAGCAAAATAGATCATAGATTAACCAACCAAGTTTGTCTTAAAGCAACACATAAGCTAAAATTTTTCAAAACATAATGACACGGGCTTATCAGTTTTTTTCAGTAGAGGAATACATGACTTTAATATAGTTTTTATTTATTTTTTATTGCACTGTATATTTTCAGTGACAAGAGAAGAAGAATTTTATGAAGCAAGGAATTCCATAATTTCTAGGAGCTAGAAAATACTAACTTGGAACATTTGGTTCTGTTTCAAATTGATAAACATATCAAGATGAGAAAAACATCTTCCCCCCTTTCCTCCCAAAAGGAAGATGTGATGGAAAATGTTTTGCTTTGAGTAAGCAGCAAAATTTTCTACTTGGATGTCTAACACACTGAATTTTATTGCATGAATTTTAGAGTCTTTAACAGAATACAGATGATATCGTGTATTTAAACATACCAATCATGTAAGTTAACTCATAAGTATAATTTAAAAATACTTGAATACTTATTGCTATGGACTGAATTGCATCCCCTCCCCTCCCCTCCCATTCATATGTTGAAGCCCTAACTCCTACTGTATTGGTATTGCAGATGGAGTCTCAGGAAGGTAATTACACTTAGTTGAGATTGTGACGGGATTGGTACTCATATAAGAAGAGACACCAGGGATCTTTCTATGATATGAAGACAAAACAAGAAGGTGGCTGTCTGCAATTTAGGAAGAGAACTCTCACCAGGAGCAGAATCAGCTGATATGTTGATCTTAGAATTCTAACCTCCATAACTATGAAAAGTAAATTGCTGTTGGTTAAGTCACACAGTTTGTGGTACTTTGTTATGCCAATGCAAACTAATACACTTACATGGACTGTTTCATGTGTGGGCATCTATATAGTCTCTAGGATGTATTGAAGAGACAGTGAGATATGCGTTTTAATATGAACTTCTATGTTCTGCATAAAATATAAAAGTCTACATTTATAGTTTCATTAAAATGTACTCCTGTAAATTCATTGACAGTTGTTCTAACCCATGAGCTGCGAACATAACAGTTCAGCAACAGCCTGTTCATGCCCGTTCAGAAAGGCAGATACTTCATTTATACTCTTGGTACCATCAAAATGAAAATTTTCTAGTGCTGTTTTATATGACCAGTTAGAATTTTGAAAATAAACTTTGACAGTATTTGACATGGCACTTTATAATTGAACTATTCATGGTTAGTAGCCAATGACCAAATGTTGATGTTTTGATCTTATTTGTCCTTACTTCTCTTATTTGGTTAATGCCAGACTTCCTGCAGAATCACCGCAGAGCAGTGAATGGAAAGTGAGAATCAGCTCTCTGTAATGGTTGATTTTGTGTGCTGGTTGAAAATGAAAGTATTAAAATCAGGCATTAAATATATATATATATATATAGTTTATGATAGACAGGTTCAGTTGAATAAACTATAATATCAACTGATATTAAATAAAATCAGTGGGTCACAACTTGAATTTTGATGATCTGCATCAGTTATCTATTAAGTTAAAAATAGTACAGCACACTGAGTTCATAAAACACACATTCATGTCTCACTGTTTCTGTGGGCCTGGATTCTGGGTTCTCAGCTGGGATCTTTACCATTCTTAAAGAATAGTGCTGCAAATCAAGGGCAGTTGGCTGAGGTGAGGATCTCAACTGAAGACTCGACTGGGACAGGATCTGTTTCTAGGGTCACTTGGGTTATTGACAGAATTTAATTTCTTGTGGTTGCAGGACTGAGGGCTTTATTTTCTTGCTGGAAACTTCCTTTGGCTCTTAGGGTCTTCCCATAATTCCCTGTGATATGAACTTCTCCAGCATGGCTGTTGGCTTCCTCAAAGCCAACCAGAAATAAAGAAACTCCAACCAAGTAGTGCTGTAATCTAATGTAACATAGCCACTTATCACCTGTATCTGGTCACCTTTGCTGTGTTCTACTGGTAGAAGCAAGTCACAGATCTCACCTACCCTCAGGGCCAGGGGTCACAACAAGGGCTTGAACATGTGGAGGCAGGTATCTTCAGGGACACTTTAAGTTCTCTCCCAAGCATCAGTGGCTTTCCAGGAGACATTTAATTTTTAAAGAAAGCAGTGTAATTATGGACAAATTTGAAGAATAACAAAGAATAACAAAGTAGCTTTCTTTCTAACTGAAGGTGAGAGTAATCTGCAAGGTTTTAAAGCAGCAATTTTCAAAACAGTGTGCCTGGTGTTCTGGGTCAGATATACTGCTGTGCAGCAAGAACTTTTAAAACATGCAATACCTGACTGTTCTGTCGGGATGACTGACCTCTTTTCCCTTAGATTGTCAAATTAAAAAAATGACAATAGCTGACACAATAATGGCTATCTGGTGTGAATGTATCAAAATTATACCTCTTTTTGTGGTCAGATCTGCAAAAAATATTTTTTTGGAGTGCCAGAGTCTTTTAGTAATTAGCTTATGTGTGCCATGAGATGAAAAAGGTTGAAAATCACTGCTTTAAAGGATGTCACTATTGATAGACAGATTGTAAAGTGTGTACATCTGTGGGACTTTCTGCCTGAGCATCTTAGCTTCTTATACCTGCCTGTTAGCTGTCATTGAACCCCCCAAATATAGATGCTCACACATGTGCCACGGAGTTGACTCTGTCACGATAGCAAGTCAGGCTTCCTGTGATGTCATTCACAGCAGACTTGGCTTTAAACATGGAGACCCAGCCCTTTGCAGAAGCTTTACCCATGAACCCTGGAGCTTTAGCTGGTGGACACATCACACAGCCCCAGAGCAATTTACACCTGCCTTCGTGGTTTGATGGGCGACCTGAACATTTGCTGCCTGATTTTACATGCTGGACCACATGTGGATGGGTGCTTGCCACCCAGATCTCACGAACAGGTTTATCATCGATGTAGTTACACAGTGCAACAGATAAACATTTGAGAAAAGTGCCTCATTGACAAATTCTTATCTTAGTTTAGGGCAGTTACTTTAGGTTTAGACTTTCTGCATTATCCTGAAGCGTTGAGAACGACTGCAAGATGGGTCAGATCAGTTTTTAGGAGGTAGCAGGCTTGAAGATGCAGAACAAAACTGTTGTCACTAGGGAACAAAATGGGACCCATTTGTCGTCAGCTCTTTGGAACTTTATACTTTGTAACACATCATTCTTTTCCCTATTCTCAAATAAAAGCAGAAATGCTGATTTTTTGCAGCATATGTTTTCTTTTCCTTTGTAATTTATATCAAAGGCTTGTCCTATGACCCTTTTAAACATGTGGTCCTTGTATGCCACAGAGGGCATCAGAGTGATGTTTTTTAAGGTTTTTTTCTTTTTCTTTTTCTGGGAAGGTAACTAGGAAGAAAAAAAAAAGTGTCATGATAGGTTTGCAGTTGCAAAGTACAAGGGAAGAAAACAAATTACCACACAACTAGATTTCAAGACCTGAGACGAGCATTACAGAAAATGACCCGACACACTAACTTCATTTTATAGATTAAGCAACGAGGCCCAGAAGGGCGAGGTTATGGATTTGGAATTGTAGAATAGAACACTGTTGGTTGTCCTGATGGTCATGTTGAGAAGTTTGGTGTGCATAGTTTTGAAACCTCATAACTTTCCTATATAACCTGG
>PVIA01004032.1:40755-150179 GCA_004024845.1 Tonatia bakeri
CCTCCCTCCCTCCCTCCCTTCCTTCCTTTAAATTTTAATTGTTCAAGTACAGTTTTCTGTCTTTTACTTCCATCCCAGCCCACCTTCCAGCCCTCCCCACCTCCCTCCCATTTCCACACCCCCCCTAGTTTTTGTCCATGTGTCCTTTATACTTGTTCCTGCAAACCCTTCCCCTTTTCCCCTGAAATTCCCTCCCCTCTCCCCTCTGGTCACTGTCAGCCTGTTCTGCATTTCAGTGTCTTTGGTTATATTTTGCTTGTTTCTTTGTTTTGTTGTAGATCTTTTCTTAAAGAATAGGGAGTACACTGCAGATTTGGTCTGGCACCGCCACTAAGAATGGATGACATGTTCTCCTGTTTTTCCCTAA
The DNA here is from genome assembly GCA_004024845.1 of Tonatia bakeri. Classification (NCBI taxonomy): domain Eukaryota; kingdom Metazoa; phylum Chordata; class Mammalia; order Chiroptera; family Phyllostomidae; genus Tonatia; species Tonatia bakeri. The sequence continues at coordinate 41,123 of PVIA01004032.1, forward strand.
CTTGGGAAGTTCTCAGCCACAATTTGTATTTTTAGGAATTAAACTTGGGCCCAGCAGGGTTTTAGCACAAGCAGGGAGACCAGTTATTTCACAACAGCTCTGAAATAGGTACGCAGTTGGTCTAATTTGCTAGGATTGACTTGGAAATTTTAAGGGGCAGCATTATTAAGACTCTAGAAACTTTCAGTGTCCTATGGGCCTCCAGGCATATTCAGGGCTAAGGAAGTTTTCCTGGGGAGATTAAAGGCCGGTCTAGTCCTTTTTGTAGAACTGTCTGAGCAGGGGGCTTCTGAGGATTTCTCTGATCCCATTCTCTTTCCGAGGCCGGCCTCTCTGTTGTCATTTAAACACCTCATTGAAAGGCCGTTTCCAAATGGTTTTGAAAATGCTGTCTGGTAAGGTCCAGTGCTTCTTGAAGTTCCTCCAGTGCTGGGTTTCCCCCTTGCTTTGAATCCCAATGTTTATTTTTAAAAGTTTCGTGGTTCGACCTTTTCGCTTTTGTTATTGCAGCTGGACGGACTTAGATCTCCCTCCTCTGCTCCAGCCCCTTTGTGGTTTGGGGTATGGTTCTGCCGCATTAGGACTGGGCTGAAAGGGACAGGAGGCCAGCACTGCAGACACATCTGCTTTTCTTTAGCTTCCAAAGCCACAGGTGTCCCTCGTTTGCTCTGTCTGTCCACCAGAATGTTCCTCCTTTCTCCTGGTCCTCACTTCTCTGTGTTCTCCTTGAATTCCCTTGGAAGTTCGGGTTTTGAATTTTCTCCTTTTGTTATGTTTTGTTCTCTGCTTCCAATTACTCTTCCTGTTCCCCAGCCCGGGCCTGATTCTCACCTGCACTCAGAGCCTGACACTCTGAGTGCAGAGGCAATTATTTGCAGCCAGTTGCAGAAGAGAAAGGAGGCAGTGGTGTGACCAAGACATATTTCTCTCCTTGGCTGGGACAGGGTGGGGGGCGGGATGGAGGGGCACAGAGCAGCTCTTTGTCAGGCGGTAGAGCAAGGAACCTCCTCCCTGCTGAAAGATGATGGTGGTGAGTGGAAATTCTGCAGGGAACCCAGAAAGATGTACTTTAATTACAATGTATGCCCCAGTGGAAGTCCGGAGCTGTGGGCATATTAGCAACAAAGAGCCGGCCCCTGCTGGAATTGGCAGCAGAGTCTGACGTGCACTCGGCGAGCACCTTCTCGGAGCTGTCCTCTGAGTCTTCAGACCACCTTCTCCCCTCAGTGCTGTGTGCGTTTGAATCCTTCCAGATAATGTGTCCCTTGCTGACCCACCCTTCCTTCCCAGAAGGGTCTTCTGTAAGTTTTAGTCAAATATCAATCATTTCTCTACTGTTCAGTTTAAATTTTTAGTGGTGAAGCCTTCCTTTCAAGTTGCCACTGGATCTCTTAAAAGTGCTCAGTTAACTTACATACATGTGTCTTTATTTTAGCATCTAGTATTCTGAGAGATCAGGGACTTTTTAGAGCCAGGTTTAGCTGGAAAGCCAGATGGAATAGTCATTTATTTCTTTTAATTCTCATAATTTCTTGTTACAGGATTGCTTGATCCCAGTTTGAAGCCCTTTTCCTGTTCTAGCCCATTCCTGTTGGCACGCTGCCTCTCAGTCTTGACGCTTTTGCTAGAAATAACTGACTGTATGCTAACTAACCAGGAAACTCTGGGAGAGGTGTGGTTAGTTTGCCGTAATCATAGCCTCCGGGTATAGGGAAGAGAAATCCCTGTGTGAGGCTGGGGAAATAAAAATTCTGGTGCCTGACTCATATCCATAATGCTTGAACTTGATTTAGTGCTCTGAGAGGTTCTTGTGATTTTCTTTATGAATACATTTGTAGAACCTACCAACTTATCTTTTTGTGATCTTGAGAGAAACTGCTCTTCTTGAACTTGGAAAACAGTGTATTGCTTTACTTTATGTTTTCTTAGCCTGAGGATGCATGAACTGTTTCTGTTTTTTTTTTTTTTCCTCACTTTCTATGGATAACTAACAGCATAAAGGTGGAGATGGAGAAAGAAGCTCATCTTTTTATTATTATAGAAGAAGGAACATAGTTTGAAAGGAAGCCAATTCCATTCTAAAAGGTAGTAGTTATAGTCCTTAAGGTTATAATCAAAGGGGAGTAGCTGCTGGAGACAGAGCTGTGAGGCCACCAAGAAGCCAGAAAGTGAGAGTCTTGGCCCTTTGTATTCTATGGCATTTGTAGATTGCTTGTTTTGTTTTTAAATGTTCAGGATCTCCATGTACTAAAAGTGGCTCGATTAGATTATAAGACTTTACTTGACTGGAGAAAAAACAGTACTCACTGTTCTGTACCAGGTTAACTTCTCCTCTTTTATATGCTGTGTATCGAGAAAACACTTTCCTATCCAGTGCATGACAGATGAGGATGTGTAAAAGGGGCCATGTGTGACGTGTGTGGGTATTTGGAAGTTCAAGTTAATAGCTTGGGTTGTCAGGAATATATTATCTCAAGTGTAATGAGACCCAATCAACTCTTTAGACTGTAATCGTCCCTTAAATAGAGGGAGCGGGAATCATTATCAGATGCAGAAGATGGGGGTCTGGTTCACATTACATAATGAGAGCTCTGCAGAGTCCTGCCAGCTAAAGTCAGAGCCTGTATTCCGCCAGTGACCTTGCCTCTGGCTTGCCATCCCTGATGCCTGCTAATTGTTCAGATTTCTGTTTTTGAGGGGTCTAATTTTCACCATAGGATGACTTCAGAAAGGTCTCTCCCCATGGTGTGGTTCATGCCAGACAGCCTGGCACCGGGAGCCCCGTAGTTTGCAGCTAGCACCGGGAGTTTTGCGCTCCGCTGGAGCGAGAGGGCTGGTATTTTGTGTTTCAGGAGTGATCTGAGAGCTTGTGCCTTTGGAGTTTCTATTGCCTGACTCCCAGTCTCCCTCTTTCTAGGTGGTTACTCCTCTGAGTGGTATGCACAACATTCAGTCTTGCAGCCCACCCACCTTCATGTCAGACAGCTTCAGGAGTTCCTGTGCAGAGCTGGGGACTCCGTTCTGGAATTCAATCTGTGACTCATGTCTTTCAGTGTTTACAGCGCACCCTCTTCATTCCTGGTACTCAGGTTTTCTCTGGATAGTCACGGCAAACTCTGAATTAGCTAATACTGAACCATTGCTCCTAGGGGACATGGCGGGTCAAGCTGCTGGGAGCCTCTGGCCACAACGTCTTCATCAACCCATCAATGAAGAACCTCGTTCTATGTGTCTTTCTGTTTAAAGACATCTTATTTAATATGTGGTTGATTCATTAGCTTGGAGCTCAAAGCCAACAGCACATTTTGGGGTTACAAATAAATTTTAGCAAATAGGCGGGTTCACAAATATGGAATTTGTGAGTAACGAGGATCGACTGTATTTTCCTTTGCTTTTGTGAATATCAGATACCACATGAAAGAGTAAGGTCTGGAGTTATTTAATCCCTTTTGTACCCTGAATCCAGTGGGTGCAAAGTAGATGTTTGAACTTGTTCTTGGAGGTTGCAGCATCACGGGTGGGAGAAGCCACAGGATCTGAATCAGCTTTCAGGACAGGCTTTCTCCCTGGGTGATCAGTCACATCCCTTGGGAATCCTTCCTGCCTGTCCTGCTGGTGGCATCATTGAACCTGGGCTTCAGTGCTTCTGCATTGACCTGGAGGAGAATAGTGTTTGTGGCACATTTGTAATAAATAGCACCTTGAATAACAAGCATGTGTGAAGAAACTACACACATTTATGCAGCAAGATGAGAATAGCAATGGCTATTTTATGATGTAACATCGCACCTCCGATTTCTTCTTTACAATTTTGTTTAGGGAGTGTGTGGCTGTGAGCTAAAAGAAAGTTTTGTTCGGTTTGGGGTAAAGAGTGTGGCCGACTTGTGGTCTCCCACCTTCTTTTAACATGGCCGAAAATCTTCCTTCTGAAAAACAGTGCCAGCCCCTGTACCCTGGTGGGCACACTTTGGGGTGGGGTTGGAATAATCTGGGGGGCATGCATGGGTGTGGATTGCCAAGTGCAATGCATGCTTGCTGAGATTGACAGCGGTGCCTCTCACGCTGCTGCCCCTGTCGCTGCTGCCCCCGTCTAGGATTCCTGTGCAGCAGCTTGCTCTGGGAAGCATGTGGCTCCTGGACAGCCGTGTGTCTGCCAAAGCAAACTGGGATTGAGTAGAAGGGGGGCTTCCTCTGGTGATTTCAGTCAGAATAAAGATGTCTTCTGAGCAGTGACAGTTTCTGGAGTGAATGTCCTTGAGGGAGGGAGGCACATGTCATTGTAACTTCTCCACCCTTCCTTTCTTTAAAGGTGTGTCATAGTGTCAGGAGCCCCAGGAATGCCCAGGCTGAACTGCAGGGCTGACCAGTGGACATGAAGCCAGTGGGGAAGGGGAAGGAAGGGGGTGAGTGAGAGTCTGCTTCTACGTACATTTTACCATTTGACACCAGATAGACTAGATATAGGGCTAAGACCATTCAATTATTCAGGTTTCCATCATGATTATTGATTTCTGTACTTCTGCTGGAGGTTCAGATAGAACCGTCATCGTACTTGGTGTTCACACCTTGTCGGGCGGAAGTGCCTTGTCTGAAAGGAGGGGACCTGGTTCCAGTCCTTGGCGGAGAGAAGAGGATGGGGAAGTTGACATCTCCCAAGGTTTACTGCACAGGGAGGTCATGAAACCTGGGTCATTTCTGATCACCCCTTCCATAGATTGGGAAGACTGTCATCAATTTGCATCTTTTTAGCTTCTGCTGAAAGACTCCTTTGTGCCGTAGAATAGGAAAATAGGAGAGACCCAATTTGAAGGGCCGAGTAGTTTATGAAAGAATATGCCTGTAAACATTGGATCGTGGCAGCAAATTGTGTTTTGGTGGTTCACCATAGGGGTCCTTGAGGAAAGCAGCTGCCACCCAGATTTCATGTTGCTTTTCTGATGTGTAGCTCTTTTGTAGTGTTTAGGAAGGGACAGGACTCGAGAAACTGTCAGGAAGTAACAAACAGCTACAGCCCTTCTTCCCAGGGCAATTCCAGGCATGGGAAGAAGTGCACGGCCAGCAGCGCAGGAGTTTTTGTTCCGAATATAATAATAATAAAGGATCTCATCACCTCCCCACAATGCTGTCAGCTCTCCACTTGAATGAGGGGTTTTGTTTACGGCTGAATTTCACCAGAGTTCGCAGTGGCTGCTGCAGTGGTAGGACAGTTCATAATGAGGTGACAGTTTCTCTGATGGGATGTGTGAGGAGACAGAGACAGATTTGTCACTAGAACTCCACTGAGCTGCTGTGTGTCTGCTTCTGAGAGAGGGGACGTGGATAAGAAGCTGAATGTGACAAGAGCATCTTAATTTAACACTTGAGTCAGGTCTGTGTACTGTTGTCATTTGAGTTCATTTTCTGTGTCATGGCTTTGTTTTCAACACTAGAGTTACACAGGCCTTTCCTAAGGCTCTGGGTCTAATTATTAGGCTTACTTCTTTCAGGGAGTAACATCATCATTTCTGTAGGCCTGAAAAGTGGTTGATGAAAATAAGTGTGAACTAACCAAGTAAAAAAATAAACTAATTATGTTGAGATTAAAATGCACGTTTTGGAGTCAACCATAAAATGCCTCCAAGAACATAATGACTTTCTGGTGCTAAATTACCTAAATGCTTCTAAGTTTTCAATATGGTAAGCCTCATCACAATTTTATGTTCATTTTGGCTGGGGCACATACATGTTGTCTAAAGCCACACATGAAATAGAAAACAGGACTGAGACAAAGGAGCTCCTTTAAGCTTGTCTTTTCTCTGCACTGAACTGGGGAGAAGGGGCATAGGAGTGAGTCGGGAGGGATGCTTGTGAGCAGGCAGCCAGCCCAGGGTCAAGTGCTCGCAGGACGCTGCTGTGTGACTATGCCTGAAACCCAGGATTAGAGAGAGAATGGAAGCCCAGGAAGCACAACTGTGGGTTTTGTTTTAACTGATGGGTGCAGAATTGCTACACGAGAAACATTCCAGGTCAAGGGAACATCATCCGTTCAGAAACTGGAGACCTGATATCTGTGAAAAATGGGTTGACTGAGGGAATTATTAGTGCAGACATGAGATTTACAAAGATAATGTTTATATTTCTAAAGAGTAAGTCTTTTCCCCACCAATCACTGGTGGCCGTCAGGTTGGCCTCATTCTCCTGTCCTGACTCTGTTCACGAGAGCAGCCACCTGTCTGTGGGGACACCTGTGAGTATGTAGGGAGGTTCTGGATCGGGCAGGGGAAGTGGATGCAGCTTCCCCAGAAGTGCCTTAGAAGGATCCTTGTATCTGCCAATTGGCTTAATAAACAAGAATAGGGGAGACTTTGCTATGTTTGCCCAGGGGAGTCTGCAATCAGTTTGGATTTTTCGAGAGTTTGAAGAGATGTTAAAAAAGAGGGGAGGGGGACAAACCTGTCTGATTAGCATCAGCAAGCTTCTAAGACCTGAAAACCTTCTAAAGAGATTTGGAAAGATGATTTTCTTTTGAGCAAAGATGAGATCAAGCCTAGAGCCTCAGGCCGGGAAGGTGAGAGTTCCTCTCCTCAGGACCTGCGCTCCAGCACAGCACGGTTGGTGTCCACCAGCTCCTGGCTGGGCACCTGCTGAGGGCCTGGCCCGTTCTAGACCTGTAGGAGGAGGGGGCAGCATCCATTCCCACCAGCTATAGTTTGCTTTATTTTTCTGGGTGATTTTGACTAATGCCAGACTAAACAATGTGACCTCAAATCAGAGGAGTCTCTCTAGAAGCCGACTTTTGGGTTGTGCCCCCGTCTGTTTACACTGGTGCAAACCCTGAAATCAAGCGAAGGAAACCTCGTCCCGTGTCTTTCTCGAACATGCTTGTTTACCTGGTCAGGCCTCGGGGATTCATAGTTGAATGTGACTTGATGACTGCTCTTGACAGGGAAGGCCAGCAAGTTCACCACAGAGAAATCCAGAAGGTGGGCCTCCATGTCCTGGTCACAGAGGAGAGGTGACTGTATCATAGGGGGACACCAGGGACACTCTGGATTTCAGAGAGCTAGCAGGAATGTAGCAACGGTCTTAGGATGAACCACTTGGATGATGAGGTCAATAAAATAATCTAAAGGGCAAGAAGTACTGAGTTCTGGGTTCAGTGTCATAAATAAACTTCATATATACCTCAAGGAGGCAATTACTGTCTCAGTAGCTTATAAAATCAAAGCAAAAAACCCCACAATACCCTTGGCCAGTTTAACGCTGTTCATCCAACAAAGTGGAGGTTTGTTTTCCTGACAGTTTTCCAAAATGATACAAACCCAGCCCCACTGTTGGGGGTGGGGGGCAGACACTCATTTGTGGGTTCACCATGACCAGACATCATCCTATGCGCTTTCGCTGTGTTATTACATTTGCTGGCAGAGTGTGTCAGTGGAAAATAATGAAGCATCATTTTGTAAAACGTGGTGCATTTCAAAATGGTCGTGTTTACTTTCAGTTCAAAGGAGTGGGTTTTATTGGATGTGGTGGTGAGAGATGAACTGTGGCTCCTTTAATAATCAGTGAGCTCAGAAATTTCCTGAGATTATCCGGCACTCCTCTCCCAGGTGTGATGTTTGAGGTGCATGGTGTCCCTCATCAAGGACGGAGTGAGGGGTGCAGGTAGTGTTAGGCTGCTGGGCTGAAGTTTTGAAGGGCGTGTGTAGGAAAGAAAATGAAGGGAGGACCTTTGGCTCTTACAAAGGAGAGGTCTTTTCCCCAGCAGGTTTGTATGAGGACACGCCCAGCCTTCTGGTTCCATTTAGCCAGTTGGATTTGATCAGACGTCTCCCTGATGGAGGCTGCGGGATGGGCAGACCGACTTCATGACTAATCCAAGGCAGCTGCCACGGTTGTTTTTAAACATTAGGGAAGCTGTGCTGGCTCTTCGTGGGGAAGACGTGTCAGTACAGTCTGTGCTGAAATGGGTGACATGACTCATTGCCAAATGTAAAAAAAAAAAAAAGGAATCGTTTTATTCCACTACGCATGTAAACACTCTAAACGCAGCAGTGTTTATAGGAAGGTAATACACCATCTGGTTCAATGCGTAGTAGCCTATTTCTTATTTTTATCACTAATTTATATTGAGAGGATGATAAATAGAACAGAATTAGATTTCTGGTTATGCCACACAGTCAGTGCTAAGGCTTCTATAGTCTCAGAAGCATGAAACAAGTGCTTAGGGCGATGGCTCACCCATTCACACGCTGAAACGCAAAGTTGGGATGTGTCCTCTTTCTTCAGGTGCTGAAGAGAAGGGTGCCCACCTCTGACGATGGAAGACCCAGCAGGCCACTGGGACTTAGTCAGCAGGATTTAACAGTCCTTTACTTTTCATGTCTTCAGAGAGACAAACGTTCTGAAATGACTTTAGAGTATTTGCTGGGTTTAAGCCAAAAACCAAAACTATACTTTGACTTCTAAGTCCAACACAATTTACTTGGTCCAGATCACTGTACACCGTGTCAACCAGCAGCATTAGCATCTAGGCACGTAAAATGAATTCAGTCATGGAACACCCAGGACCGACACAGCCCCCTGTGCACGCTGGATTGGCTGTGTGTTTGTACTAATCTGATTGCCCTTAACAAGTTGAAGGAAAACATCTTTTCATTTCTCTGTATGGAGCTGGAGAGAGAGAGCATCCTTTGTAGCTAGAAACTTCTAAAGAAATCTATCTGTTCTTTTAGGAAAATATTTTTCTGGGTGATTTAACCCATTTTCTGGGTGATTTCAGTAACAGTTCATCATGAATTGCACTGTCAGCCACCTCCCCAGGATCAATAAGCCCCTGTATGTTCCACGCCTTTGCAGTGGGCCTTTGTCTTAGTTCAGCTTCGTTCTGGGAGGTGGTGGTGCCGGTTGTGGGTTTGATGTGTGGCCTGTGTTTCCTCCTTCCTATGCAATGACCAAAGGGTTGATATACGAACCCATAATCCTGTTTGCTTTAAAAAAAGTTAAGGAATGATAGTAGTTACATAATTTTTTTTAGTGTTAAATCTTAATCTTAGAATCTTGAATTTAGATCTAGAGTTAACTCTTGACTTTTTTGTGTGGGTAAGCTACAGCTTACAAATTAAGTCTTGTCTAATGTGTTGTTCTGAATAAACAAGAATTGAGAGACCACATTTTTCAAAGAGCCTCAGACACCCTTCTCTTCCCGGGTATTGAGAATGTCGTCTGCAAAGGATGGATCAATTTAGCTGTCAGAATGAAAGCTGAGGGCCCAATTGTCCATGCAAATTGACCACTTGTGCAAGCGCTTCAAAATTGCCTACATGAAAAGCGATCTTGCCCTTTGAAAATTGGGCACATGGTGACAGAAATAAGAATGTAGTCACTCTTCACAGACCCTGGTGTCCCCAGAGAGCTGATTTTAGAAATTGCTCATTTTGAGCAGTTGATGGTTTTTTGGCAACTTATTTGCTTTTTTAATAAGTCATTTTTGCCCTCTTTCCCTCTGCTCCCATGTCTCTTAGCAGTTCAGAACACGTCTTGACTGATGAGGGAGTACAGGGCTAAGAATTATTTTACCCAGCTTTATTCCAGTTAATATATTGGTTCCAAGGTCAGCAATTCTGGCCTGCTTTCTATACTCAGCAAAGGGTGATCTACACAAAGGCTGAATGGAAAACAACCGGGTTTCTTTCTTCCCAAATGTTGTTAGGATTAGTCAACACTTAGAGAAGTAAAACCCCCCCGGTTCTGCCTTTCTTTTCTGTAGGTATCAGCGTTTCTTCGTATTTCTAAGGCCTCACATTTCACAGTGAGAACTAACTGACGGAGAGAAGGGTCTCGGTGGGTCTGGGTGTGCTGGCTCCCAGTGCGAAGCACGTCTTTCTTCCTGGTGCATCTTCCTCTTGGATGCAGCTTTCAGAAGTGTCTGCTCTTCTGTTAAGGAGGGTGGGATTTGCCTCTGCTGGTCTCAGAGACCAGAGATTGCATCAGTCAATGACCCAAATGTGAGGCTTTGTGTTCGTATGTGAGGATACACTGTCCATGAAACCTCAGCCATCCCTGGGGCTGGTCTCCATGTGTTCCTATTTGGGGCCTAAGGTAGCCCAAGAGGGGAAATTGTGACATGTGGTACTTGTTCTTTTTAAATGTACAGGAGATAATTATCAAAGAGATTCTTTGTTAAATGGTCTTGACCAATATGTGGCATTATTGTACAGAAAATAATTAGTGGGTTACTAATCATTTTTAATTTAGGGGAAAGGCATTCCAAAGGGTGAATTCATTGAGGACAGGGCCCTTCCATGTAACAATGGCATTATGCCGTACATCCTGTCCTCAACTGGGATGCAGGAGAAAGTGTCTTATTGGCCATATACACTGATAGGAAAACTAAGGCAAAACATTTATTTACTTTTTGCAATAGTTACAACCCTCAAGAACTGATTTTTAAATGTTCCTCCACCCCATATATTTGTTTTGTTCCACATTTTTTTGTGTGTAAGCTTGCTAACTTTCTAAAGCCACAACTATTTGCACTGATGTTTCCTTATGGAAAAGTTTCTTAATGTAGATGCTGTTTTGGCATGGAATCCACAGGCTAGCCAGTTCAGGCCGACCTAGGGGTAGAGGAATGCCTGCCAAACAGAAACCACCCTAAGAGCGGGCCCATGACATCACATCCTTTCTAACCCTGCTCAGCATTTACACATCATAATGTCAAACAGTGTTCGAAGTTTAGATGCGGCTGTTGAACGAATCAACAGACCTATATTTAAAAAACAAAAATAAAATACAGCTTCAAATTTGAAACCTGACCTGTCTTGAATGTAACGTGGTCAGCAGTCTTACGTTTGGGGTGATTAAATGCTCCTGCTCCCTGGGCCAGCCTCTGACCCTCAGCAGCGTCGCCTGGAGCAGAGGGGCGGGTGGCTGTTGGAGCAGCACTCACGGGACTCACCTTTGCCATGCACTTTCTTCATCAACCTCAGGCTTTTCCTCTTCCCATTGTTGTCTTGAATGCTGGCATTTTTGCTCAGGAATGTGGGGGCAGCTAGGAGCAGAGGCTCCCTCCCCTCTTGCCTGGAGCCAGGCTTTTATGTCCTTAAATGTTTGTTCCTTTCCAGAGAACCCACCTCTCTCTTCAGGCTGCTCCTCCCTCCTTTCCTCATGCATCCTTCCTTCCCTTGCCACGGTCCCCTCTTCTCTCTACCATTTCTATCTTGCTATCTTACTCTGCTCCTCTTTCCCGCACTTCCTTTTCTTGAATGGCTGGGGGTTTCTGATAATCCCCCCCAGTGCAGAGCAGCCTACCTTTCTTTCAGACAGCACCTTTATTTATCCTGAAGGTCCACTATGATTTCTTCAAGCCCCACTTAGTGAGGCACAGATGTTTGGAGGGAATGACAGAGACAGTCAGAGGTGACAATGCCGGAAGATCAAAGTTAGGGATTGTGTAAGAAAGGGGAACTGTATGCACAGAGTGAACAGATTGCCTTCACCCCCACACACCTCTGAGTGATGGATTCTTTAGACAGTTCCTCCCGACTGAACCAGGGGCGTTGGACCAATGAGCAAATGACAGTAATATCCTGTACTTATTTTGTAGTTTGGTTCTCAGTGAGAAAATTCTGATTCTCATTGTTTACTGTATTAAGTTCAAAGACATTCATTCTTCATATAGTACAGGCTCAGTTTCTCGGCTGTTTCTATACAACTAATGTTTTACAAAACTAGGCTATGATTTATAGCCTTTTTAAGAAAAGTATTTTAGAATCTAAAGTTCTCTTGGGGAGCTTCATGCCCCCAGTTTCTCCTCTCCCAGTCTGTCCTCTGCAGAGCTGCCGTATGGATTCTCCTAAACACTACTCTTGCCTTGGCCTTCCACTGAGCCCCCAGTGACTTCTTCCATTGGGCCAAGTCTCATCTCTTTCTCTTCCTAGTGTTCTCTAATGATTTGCTTTGTCATAAAGCATCTCCTTCAAGCCTGTCTTCCACTTGGCCATAGCTGGATCCAGTGTGTGTGAGGGGTTGCCTTCTGGTACACACGCTCCTGATACTGTCCCTCCCTGCCCCTCAGCCTCCTACTTGGAACCCATTGTCTTTGCTTCCTTGCCTTCCTCCACAAACTTGAGCATGAGACCAGCTGTCCACCTATGATTCCTGCTGCACTCCGGTGCTGACTTTGCACCTTAGCAGAGTTGCTTTGCTTCACCTGCCCCAGTTCAGTCACCACTCGTGTGAGCTCCTATCTCAGGTGGCCCCAAGATTGGGGTTTCCGGGAATTCACCTGCCCTGGGGGTGGGACCAGACGTTCATGCCGCAACTCAGCATAGCTCTGGCCACCATGGCTCTTCCTTTCATCCAAAGATTCTCAGGGTTTCCTACCTGATCTACCATTTGCTCCACCTGTAATGTACCCCATTCAAATAATCTTCACCAACTCTTAATATCCTACCCATCCCTCAAAGCTCAGATCACATTTCTCTTCTTCTAGGAAGCTTCCCCTGACTCTTCCACCTGGAAGTAACCTCCCTTCCCTCAACTTCATAGCTTTACTGAACTGCATAGCGCACAAATCAGACAGTGCCTGGTATGAGCTACTAAGGACATAGTTGGTTGTTGCTTTGTCTTCTACCCGCTTACCATGGCTGTGGGGTGTGCTGTGTATGGCGGTTCACTGACCTCTTGACTGAATGACGATGCGTCTCTCAAACTCCACAGTCACTGGTAAAATTCTCGGACGCTGGGAAACCCTAGTCCAACAGCTCATACTTTTCCTAAACCTGCCCTGGCGGGGCTTCTTTCCACTCCTCCACTAAATGTCTTTATGGTGCCAGGTGGTCTCGTCCCTTTTAATTTCATTCCTTCTGATGTTACTGTCATTGGTTTCTGAACTGAGCTAGTGAGACTGGCCTGAAATTTTAATGTGTCTCGTGTATCTGTAGGATAATGGCCACCACTCTGCTGACCTTTGATCTCCAGAGAATGTTTAAATCCACATTTTTCCTCATTCTGAATAGAATGGGCTGGGAAAGGTTGCATATTTTAGCAAAAAGGCATGTGTTGAGGATCACTTAGTAAGTTCTAACTTATGTTTAAATTTTATTCATGCAGTTCAGTTTAGGGACAATTTTAAGAGCCTGTGAAGGTGGCTGTTGGGTAATTCTGGGAATGGTTTATCATTTGTAAATCCCAACACCTCGCAGGGGGCTAGTTCTGCATAAGTGTGTGTCTGGGGTGGGCTTTGGGGGGCAAGGCTCTGATTGAGAATTATGACACAAAGGACTTTCTACTAAAGATGATACTAAGCTAAAAGAGAAAAGAATTAAGAATAATATGGAATTGAATCAAATGGAGATATTTACATGTTAATAAAACACAAGCAGTTTCTTATTTAATGGGTAAGTAAATAACCACCTTAAAATAGTTCCCCCTCCAGTCTGAGGCCAGCCTCTGGGGCTTTGTCATTTCTATACCTAGTCCATTTTCTAGCAAATATGCCAGTGATTTGTGGTTTATACATCAGCTAATGTATGACCTCACTGGGGGGGGTGGGTTAGTTCAGCCTTCAGACTTGATGGGGTCATTGTCTGTGGCTTTAATTTAGCTCTCATTCAATGTCACTGCTTTGTTGCTGTGATTTCTGCTCATATGTGTGAGTGATGTATATGCCTCGAGAGGCTGGAACTCTTGCCTGGACAGGGGTGGGCCGTATGGAGCAGAACGTCCCGATGCTTTTCACTGGCGTACTTGCCCCAGGGTGGTGAATGGGTTTTTTTTTTTTAATTGCTGATATAAACACCGGCATAGTAAAACCTCTCAGGGTATATTACTTGCCCAAACCCTGCTGTTGGAACTGAGTTTTGGTTTAGACATCAGATTCTAGACACTGTTGTATTGTCCCCTTAACCCCTGAGCCATGAGAATTCTGTGCTCAGCATTTTGTCACTTGAGTGTTGCCTTTTTACAATGAAGTGGCCTACATTCAGCAGGGATGTTCTCTTTCCATAATATTTGTTGTCTGGTTGCACCAATGATTCTGAATTCTCACAATGTCCTTTTTGGCCTCCATCTGCTTTGCTAAGAGGTTGGCCACCCTCTGCAGGCCTCACTCTTGGATGTCCTAGCGAAGGGGCCTCATCAGCTAACAGATGACCTCACTGGGGGAGGAGAGGAGAACTCAGCCTCCAGACCTAATTATCAGCACTGTGTTTAATTTGATTCTGACACATGGGAGCCGATAGAAATCTGTAGGTGTTCATGGCAGCAACCAGTGGATCTGTCCAACTTTATTACTTAAACTTTGATTAAGGTGCAAACAAATACAAGGAAATTTTAGTACTAATTGTAAAACAGATTTTAGGGCTCCAGAGAAAAAGTTGGATTCTTCAAACACGCTGTTTAATGAAGAAGTCCCAGCTAACATATTTGTTGCCACACCCATAGGAGATATTATTGGTGGTGTAACAAAGAATTGGCTGCTCCTAGGAATTTTTCCTGGGCTGAGGATGCCTCCTTACCTTGGGGAGAGCTCTCTTATCCTCTTTTGGCCTCAAGGATTTGCATCTGTGCCTTCTCCTTTCCAAAGGATGATGTCACGAACTTTCAAAGACTCTGTTGGGACCACATGAGGATCCAGGACGCTGCAGTGTGTCAGTGCACCTGGGCTGTGGGCGCCTTCTTGGGCAATTCTGAATATGTTGCTTTGAATCACCTCCTTGCCTCCCATGAACTAGCCAAAGGCACCTCCTGGAGACAGCAGCCACTCGGAGAGACAATGTTACCTAGCTACTGCCCTCTGACCTCTGAACTGGGGGGACTTCAAAATTCCTCTTTAGCAGATACAAAATTTTACAAAATTCCACATGCTGTGATTCAGTTTATTTTCAGCAGGCAGATGGCTTTTAGACGATTACTGAAGGAGACAGTGTGGGAATTATTGCATAGAGGAATTGCCAGAATGTTCCAGAATGTTCTGGGAAGTTCTCTTTTTCTTGTCATCATTCTCAGCTGCTGCCTAAGTGTGTTGGATAGGCAACATAAGTGTGTTTCAGGCTATGGCAGCCAGAAGCTGCAAACTGTGGACAGTAGAAAGAACTGTGAAGAAGGACAACAGAGAAAGCGTCAGCTCTGAAGTGCAGTGTTTGAAGTCACAGGCGTCTTTAAGTAACATTGGATGCATTTCCTTAATAAATAAGAAATGGGGAGAGTCCCCTTTCTTGGAACACAGGGCTCTAGGGAGGCTGGTGTTTTGTGGTAGACTTTCTGTCACACAGCAACCTCACATTTTTAGGGTTTTTGCATGTTAAGTTGGATGAAGAGATTGGATGTCTTGCTTTGGTTTTAGTAAAGTGAATCATTTTTATGGTTTATGATTTTTTTCTATAAAGTTTCACATTGTACATCAAATAAGTGAACATGTAAATAAAAATACAGGCTCAAATTTTTGGTATTAGTTTATTCTACGACTTCTGCCTTTAATCTTCTATTTTTAAAATGTATGACTTAGGATGTTGTATTCCAAGAAAAGGTACAAAAGAGCCATCAGAAAATGGTGGAATTATGCAACCAATCTGACTTTGATGTTCAAACTGCTTAAAGTCATTAAATGAGTTTGAAATGATGGCCCTTTCCATTGTTTTATTTTGCTTCCTGAGATTTGTTTCCTTATGTTAACAGTATTCAAATTTTTATTTCTCCTTTTCTGAAGAAAGAAGTTTATTAGCTCACAGATGTTAATTAAGCCAGGACAGTCCTGTCATTTTTAAGCTATCCTGGGTCACTGTATTTTAAGTCTTACATTGCTAAAGCAGCCTAGTCTGGCTTTGCATGCACTGATGGAACTTTCTAGAATTGATAAGCAATGACTATGACATCTTTTAAACTGGGTAAATAGGATGATGTTTTTCTTCTCTTTCTTGCAGTGTCAGTGTGTGAGAGTTGGGCTTGAGAGCGCAGATGGCTGTGGATGTTTAGCGTGATACATGACCGAAGAAACGCTGCACGCTCTTCCTCCTCGGTAAGCCAGGAGTCTGGGCGGGAAGCGAAGGATCCGACAGAGGTATACACTCCGATACTGTGACAGCTGATGAGCTTCACCGACCTCTGCTGGTAAAACGGCGGTGAGCGGGCACGCTTTCAGAAAGATGGATCTTCTTCATGGCAAGACTCTGTGGGCTAACCCACACTCGGGAAACCCAGAGCCTTGACCGGTGCCACTGATACAGCGGCCTCTGGCCCGCGGTGTGCTCGTCCGCATGGTTTCAGCTTCATTTCGCACCCCATGCATGCTGCTGCCTATACACGTTAGGGCAGACATGCAGTTTTTTAGGCTGTGTGACAATTATGTTGCACGCAAGTGTTCTGGTATGAAATCTCCCTCTTTAATTACAAGCAAAAGCAGATGTTTACAAGACTCAAGGTTGAACAGGGTTGACATACTTAAATCATGGGATAACATGGAGTACCCTTTGCCACATGCATCAAATAAGGTGATTTTTTTAGGGGGGGTGATTTAACTTTTTCTCACAAAAGCGTACTCTGACACCTTAAGGCCCATTTGACTCTCTACAGGTTTTTATCTGGAAAGATGGGCAAAGAAAAACCAATTACTTGGTGTTTCTTTAAGGAGTTTAAGCAGGGAACTACTCTGTTCATTCATTCGTTCATTCATTCATTCATTCATTCATTCATTCATAGAAGTAAATCATTGTAGCAAGCCCATGAGCCTGATGTAGCAGAACTTTTGGAGATAGTGCCTTTTCCAAGACCCACTGGTACCTACGTACAACACTTGCTCTGTGAGTAATGGAAATGCATTCTTCACTTTAATGGTAATAACATAAGAAATTATGATTATAAAAGTAATGAAAAGCTATATATGGTACCTTATTAACTGGAAAAAAGAAATTGCAGAATAACATATTTAATATAATCCTATTCATCTTAAAAATATACATACATAAACATATAAATATATACTCTACACACAAATCATGTGTATTATAAAGTCCACCAGAATATATATCAATATGTTCCAAATTATAAATGAATTAACTCTACAGTTGAGGATGTAGGCATTTTATGATTCTTATCTTCACTATCTAAAATTTTCAATTTTAAAGTTTGGAATCTGAAAGAATGAAAAATAGAATAAAATAATGAATAGTGAACGCTCATTATAGAAATACAGGGTAGGGTAAAAGTAGGTTTTCAGTAGTGACTACGTGAAATAGACTTTATTCTTGTATTATCAGTTATTAATTATGTTATTTTCCATATGAACAACTATAAACCTACTTCTGCCTCACCCTGAGTGTAGAAGGAGAACAAAATTCACCCTTAATCCCCCCACCAAAGAAAACTGCTGTTGGCATTTAATGTAGTTTTTTTGTAGGGTATTAAAAAAAGATTAGTAATTTACAGAGTTGAATTAATTCTAACATAAATTAATTCTAACATAATTAATTCTTACATATACTTGTATATTATACATGATAATATATCATATTGTTGAAAATTATTAATGACCCTCATTTATGCATCATACTATTGTATCATGTAAAGGCACTATAATGTAAGTTCCTGCTTCTTTTCTCCTGGACATATATAGTGTTTCTAATTAGCAAAAACAACAGGCAGTGTTGACATGGTCACAACAAGCATGCATGCCTCACACCTGATTTCAGCCGTGCCTTCCAGCTTTTCGTGGGTCGCACTGTCTCCCACCTTGTAAACAGCAGAAATTCAGCGAGTGCGGTAGATGCTTCATCAGCAAGAGCAGCTGTGATGGAAAGCTTTCTTTGGAGGTTAGCTCACTGCATTAGAATAGCTGTAGTTGATTTACTATTTCAAAACCAAGGGGTTTTAGTAAGACTGCTCATTAGCTTTGGAAAGTGTTGCAGATACTTACATTTCAACAACTCTGGGAGGAATTCGCTTTACTAAAACTTCACTGAGTATCATCATTAATTATCTTGTCAACTTGTTGGTATTCCTGTCCTTTTATATGTGCTATTGTTTACTCATTATGTTATTTGGTTGATTTATGTGGTTATTAGCCATTCCTTAGAGAAAGTTTATGTGTGTGTATGTGAGAGAGAGAGAGAGACAGGGAGAACACGCATGTGTGAGGGAATTGTTTGTTTTTGTTTTAGACTTGCTGAACTGTTGAGGTTCAGAATTTTTATTACAGATTTTAAGACTTTAGTTTTAAGAACATTAATTTTTTGTTGTATTTTTTTCTCCATTTCATTTGCTTATAAACATTATCCTTTTAAAGAAGTTTAGTGTAGTATTGCCAAATGTTTAATAATTATTTCAACTACCGCTTAGAAAAATAATACACTTTTTCTTTCTACTTATTAAATGTACTCATTAAATATACTCACTTCTTTAATTCAGAAAACAGTTCAGTTATATGAGCATACATATTGACTTTTGTGCTTTTTCTCACAGCTTTTTTCTGCCTCTGTGCTTTCTCACTGACAAAAATCAATCCTCAACTTTAATTTAATGAGAATATTCAGACAATTAAAATATCTGTATGAATGAAAGATCTCAGTTGCAAATTGCTTCATTCTACAGAGACTACATTTACAGTGGACAGCTGAAAAATTTTAATTCTTTTATTTATTTCTCTTTTGGTTAGGAAAAGAGAAAGGTTAATTTCTGCATTTTGAGATGTGCTACACCCTTTACCAATATTTTTAACAACTACCTTTAATGTATTTTATTTAATAGTACTTAACCCATTACGATGAATATGCATAAATCATTATCACAGTCCTTTTCTCTCACTTTATCCTTGTACCTAGTGTTTGGTGTTGACATTTAATGTTACGTGGTGTGTCTGGAAGACCAAGGCAGCGCTGGTTAAATCGTGTGATGTATACTTTTAACAATTGGTTGATGTCCTCGCCTGCTGAGGTTAGCGCACGAACCTAAAATTATAGTTATGATGTTCCTGCAATAATGGTTTCACGGTTCATAAGTTCCAAAAGATAAGAGAATTAGATAATTGCTCTTTCTCAGTTGGAGGTTCACCTGGGTTTGGACAAATTGAGCCACAACTCGGTTATCCATGCTTACTTTTCTTGGTTTTCTAGATTTCTTGGCTGTGAAATAAGGAAAGTGAGAGGACATCTTTGAGTTGGGGAATAGGCAGTGAGAAACCAGACTGAGTTTCTGGTGACAGGAACTACAAAAAAAATATGCTTACTGACTTGTTGGTGTTTTAGTAGCTGACACTGAGCTGATAGGAATTTCATTTTGTGCTATTTGCTGTTCATTTTTATGCATATTATTGATACGAGTATATCACTTACTCAAACATGCTGCGTGGTTGTATTGTGGGGTAAAGATTTAGTCTGTTGTTCTTAATAATGTCAGAAATGCTAAAGATGTGGGCTCCACTCCTTGTTCCCGCCCTATTTATTGGCTAGTCCGCCTGATGGAAGACCTCTGTGAGAAGATCTGGGAAGGCCTGTGCAGACCTGATCTGTTGTGTCGTGCCGTGTGCATTTCTCTTCGCATGGGTCAAGGTCACGGACAGGAGGGTTGTCTGCTCCCATTATCCACGTTAGGATGCGCTGGGATTTCCATTCTGGAAGGTTTCCCAAAACCTTGCTCTCGTTCCATCTCTTTTCTTCCGTATGGGATTTTGACATTTTCTTTTTTTTTTTTTCACTTGTTTTAATGAGTGTCTGCAAAGTATGTTATTATCTTGAAGGTTGCTGGCCTTATGAATACTATAAATATTTGTAACTCACAGATGTGTGGGCAAGTTCAGAATCTATTTCCTTTCCTTCATTTCGTGTCTAACTCAGGCTGGGCATGGCGTATGTGTCTGTTCATTCTCAGACACCCATCAGAGGGGCACATATGTGTGTGGTTAATTACTTGGATTTGAAGATTTACATGTGTGTAGAAGAAGGAAGCTGCCCCTCAATTAAACTGTGCATAAGATCTTTTTTGGCAGAATTTTTGGAAGGGCATGAAAATGACCTTGCATTTGAATTTTGGGGTTTCAGGGGACCTGGAGTTTTCCTACATTGTGGTCTGCAGAGTATTGGAGAGGCTTTTATAGCTGCAAGGATGCCAACCCAGTCAGTTCATGTTTTATCCACTGGGGCTTTTCCTGTGATTTTCATGTATGTTTGTGTCTCTTTTAGCCTCACAGAGCACAAAGGGATCAGGGTCATTTTGTTTTGTTTGCTTTTGCTCAAAGTTTGGATAGTAACCACTATTGGTTAAACAAAAGCAGAAAAAGCAAAGGTTGGAAAGATGGTCAGGAGATTCTGGGAAGCAAATACCACCATAATTTCATACAACCAAATCTAAGAATAGCAAACAGATCTTACATTTTTAGTGTGGAGGATTTGTGGGGGTGCCTCTAAGTTAATGGACTATAGCTCAGATGTTTTGGGGTGGTAGTGACTGCTCTGCTTATGCTTATAGCTCAGGGCTCAGACGCCTTTTGAGGACTGCCTCTCTCCCTTCCACAGCAAACCACCTCCTTGCTGCAGTGATGTCTTGAAGATGAGGCAGCTGCCTACTGGCCAGTCACACATCCCATCTGGTGGCTGCTCTGACAATTCTAGTTGAGGCCTCAACTCCAGCGTAGGCACTGATATCCCATTCTTAAACAATTAATTATTACTGCTTTTCCCCTGCATCATCATTTTTTATTTTCTCTTCTCTACTGAATCTTTGCAATAGGAATGCAAAAATCTACCATCCTAATAAAAGGAACTGTTGACCCTAATTTTTCCTCCATCTATAAAACTCCTGTCCTCTTTACAGAATGACTCCTTAAAAACGCTTGCTTTTATTTGTTATCCTTAATTCCTGTGTTTCCATTTGCTCTTGAACCCATTTTGATTACTCAGTCATTCGGTCAGTACTGACTTGACAAGGTCACCAGCCACCACCGTGTTCCTAAACCCAGCCCTGGAGGCTCCATGCCCATTGCACTCGAGAGTCCTAGTTGGCAGCATCCATGCAGTACAGCGGATCTCTCGCACCTTCTTGTAGCCCTTTCCCATCTGGTTTCAGGACACCGCGTTTCCTTCCCAACCATTCCCACTCCATGTGTGATTTCTGCCCTCCCACCGAGGCAGCCTCCATGACAGCAAGGATTTTTGTCTGTTGTGATCACTGCACCATCTCCAGGCACCGAGAAGGGCTAAGGCATAAAAAGCTGTCAATAATTATTTTTTTCATGACAGGTTTATGGAAGATGGATGGGTGGATCAATAGAAGGCTGGATGGGTGTTTTGGGATTTTTCAAACCCAGTGACAAAACTTTATTTTTAATTTGGACACAGAACTAGAAGTTAATGAGATTGTCTACTAGACAATCAGAGTTTCGTGTATTCGATACAATTTTCTGCATATTGTCCAATGGGTGCACAGCTGCTTGTTCGCCCATTCTCAGCGCACGTGTCACCTCCTCTACAGACCATTGTCCTCCCTCTTAATGATTAGACCAGTTGGGTCGCACCTTCTCTGTGTCTCCACATTCCCATGTATGTCTATTCCATGATGATTTCAGGTTGGAGTCTTGGTAGTATTCCTTTTGTACACATAGCCTTTCTTCTTCATACAGTGAGACCCTTGACTTGATTGAGTTTATCTTTCCAGCACTTAACACTCTGACACACAGTGTCTAATATGTATGAGTTATTTAATGAAGTGTTTCCAACTAAATTTTGTGAAACATAACTTCTTTAATGACCCTCGACAGGGTGATAAAACGTACTCCTCTAGCCTTCTGATTGTGCCTACATTTGATTTAAAATGTTTATTTCTTAATTTTTTTTTCAGTAATTCAATAATTAGATTTGCTGTAACCATTCTAGACTATCCCCATATTGTTCCTCTGTGGCCTCTCACTCTACTGCTTTTCTGAACACTTTTTGTTTGTCAAGTGAGTGAACAACACTCACAGTGGATCAAAGACAGGAGGGAGTGCAAACCCTCCCAGAGTCTCTCTCTTTGAGCTGGTCGCCCATGAGTTGTACAGAGAACCAAATAGCAGGGCAGGAGCAATCGAGCAGCGTGAAGACCAAGCCCCACGTGGCCCTTCCCTGTGTGGGGTCGGATGTCAACTCCTTCCTGGCATTTAATGTTTCTCAACATGAGCATTTGGACCACTGTCACTGTCATGGTGGGGTTTCAGCAGCATCATCTCCAAGGAGTACATATTATTAAAAGTAAAAATAGCCCAGTGCAGCATGACTGTTAGGGCATGGGGTGAGCCAGGCTCAGAACCCTGAAGTCATACTCTCTGTAAGTTAGTTTTCTGGTGTGCACATGTTCAACACTGATGTGTTTTAAGGAGTTCCTGTTGTGCTGGGAGCATACTTCTGGGTCAGTTGAATAAATAGGTAGATAGATGATAGCTGATAGCTAGCTAGATAGATGTAGATAGATAGATAAAAGAGACATTGACATAGGTATAAATATAGATAAAATAGGTGTAGATTTATAGATGTAGATATAGACATAAATAGGTATATATTGGTATATATATACAGATATAGATAGATAAGTATGTTTACAGACATAGATGATATAGACATAGAAATAGATATAGACATTGATAGCACTATTATTGGGACTCATAAAGGTCACTGAAATAAATGTCTAAATCTACTAAAGTCTAGCTTTGTGGCTTAATTATGAAATTCTGGTAAATTAACTTATAGCTGCTAAAGGATCCACCTAATAGGGGAAGGTCAGAGCTCTGCAGCACCTTTAAAATAAATGATCTGTCACTAACATGTTGCCACAAGCACATGTGAGCTTGCATGCATGCATGCAAATACAAAGACACATAGGCAGACATGCATACACACATTTTTCATCCAACAGTGTAAATAGTAGTCCACTGCTCTCATCAGCCAATCCTGAACACATACCTGTGTCATGCTGACAGCTGTGTTCATGGCTGTGAGCGGCAGGTAGGCGGCACCCACAGGCCAGGCAAAGAGTAGGTGCCAGAGTGGAGGAACACCCGCAGTGAGGCCCGTGTATGACCCCGCGTTCCCACATTAGGGCTCATTCTAAAACATCATCACTGAACCCAGCACTTTTCCAGTGGGCAGGTCCGGTCCTTTTCTCCCAAGTAACTATGGCTTTTCTCTATTTTAGCAGAATTTCTTCCTTCTTAATTCAATTTGAGGCATAGTTATGTGCTAACTTTATCATTGCCCTGCCATATTTTCTATAGAGCTGATACATTTCTTTTCATAACTTTCTGTTTTATATACTGTATTATGGTCTTCTAAGATTATTTCATAAACCAGGTATAAAAGTGATCTATGTAAAGGTCTTAGAAGTTTATTCTGGAATGTTATAATAATAGCAATAATTAAAAAGTGATTTATGATGTCTAATGTTGTTCTGTGATTATAATTTAAGTGTTTTGTATATAGTCTAACTTCGCCTATTATTTTTTTGCTTAAGTTCTGTCTTTATGGAAGAACAATTACAAAGCAACTTTTAAGCATATCCTAAATGGTCAGATACACTGTCAACTAACATTTCTAACCACAAGTGCATGGTTTGTGAAGACTTTATGGATTTGGAGTCACTTCTTTTTCAGAACTCAGGTCAGTTCCCCAAGTGTAGACAGTGCAGCAGGGGTGTCCAATCTGCGCTTGCAGGCTGCATGCAGCCCAGGATGGCTATCAGTGTGGTCCAACTCAAAATCATAAATTTACTTAACACATTATGAGGTACTTTTTGTGATTATGTGTTGCAATGTATTTAATATGTGGCTCAAGATAACTCTTTTTCCTGTGTGGCCCAGAGACGCCAAAAGGTTGGATGCCCTTGGAAAGTGTAGATCTCATTGTGTCACCTTCACCCACCTCTGTAGTCACCCTTGTTTAGATTTGAAAGAGGACTGGGGCCAGTTCACCAGTAGAAGTCATTTAACAGCCCCTTGTAATGTAGCAGTGACAATAGGAATTTAATAAAGATCTCCAACATTTCGCAATATAAAACACTTTATAAACCACTGGTAATAGCCTAGTGATAATTCACAATAATGGGGCAAATGACTTGAGTACACCCTGACTCCTAGGCACTGGTGTAACTGCTGTGCTTCTATTGCTTTATCTTCTCGGCACCATATGAAGAAGTTCTAATGCAGTGGAACCTAGATTTTCAAGCTTAATTCATTCTGGAAAAATGTTTGAGAAGCAATTTTTTAAAAAACCAAATTTCCTTTGTTGCTTGAGAGACAGGTGACTGAGACATGCAGGTATCAGTGTGACAGGTTGTCAGGTAGGGAATTGAGACCTGAAGTTTTTTGTTAGACAACTGAGACTTTTTTTTCTGAGAACAGCTTTGTCGAGAACTGAATTGTTTGAGAACCAAGACTTTGAGAACCGAGAATTGACTGTATTATTCTCAGCTATGAGAAGAGTAAACTAAGGCATGGAAAGATTAAGAAACTTGCCAAGGCCACTCAGGTCACCTGGATGGCTGAGCCCAGTGGCTACTGCATATTATCCAGTGTGTGTTTCAGCCCCGTTTTCCCTACAGGTCACCAAGGGAGCCCCCTTGGTGGAGTATTACCGAAAAGAATGATAAAGTGATAGAACCCACCTATTTTACCTGTTATTACAAAATAATGCAACTATAGGTTTCTGAAAATAGTGTCTTGGCTTTGTTTCACTGAGCTAGCAAATACTTTGAGGGTTGGAACTCACACTTGCTGTGTGATTTCCTTGCCCAAAACACATGATTGGTGGTCCATCTCAAACAAAAATCCCTCATAGACAAACATCTGTGTAAACCAACCGTGCCTCTGAAGCATCTCTTGCTGCTCATGGGTCGCCAAGGGCTGGTTGGCACCCCAATTAATGTCTGATTGGAAACTGTGTGTCTATTGTTGACATAACATACTGACTACTTTTCTTGAAAATTTCCAGGAATGCAACAAGGAGAAATAACCTTTATCCCGCCCCTCCCCCAATCAATATTTATTGAGCACATACAGTATGTGAGACTTTTAGGTGTTGGCGATGTGCTTTCAAACAAGACAGGCTCCCCGTTCTCACAGAGCATACATTTTAGGTGGGAAAGTCAGATCATAATGATTACATCAACATAAATGAGACAATTATCTTGTAGCACAAGTAGTAAATGGTAAGCGGTTAGAGAATTCAGATAGGGTTGTGTGATAGTGCGTGAACAGGTCGACTTGAATTGGCCTGTGAGTGGTGGGGAAGGCAAGAGTGATGTGGACTGAGACCACGGAGGTGGGCCAGAGTTAGATCGTGTACGGCTTTGCAAGGCAGGACTCAAAACCTGGGTGTTCATTATGGGTGTTGGGAAGCCTTAGGAGAAGCAGTGGTGGAACAGGATTTGTTTGCATTTTAAAATTTTCATTCCAGTTGTCATGGTTACCATCGTGGAACTGGATTGTTGAGTAGCAGGAGGGGAAGCAGGAAGATCAGCTAGAAGTTCCTGCAGGTGACCGGACAGAGTGTGATGGAGGCACAGGCTAGGGTGTTGGTGCAGATGGAGAGAACTAGAGGGATTTGGCACGTTTTTAGAAGCAGAGTCGATTGGTGGGCACTGGGGGAAAGGGCAAGAAAAATTAAGAATGAATGGTAAGTTTTGGGCTTGAGAAGGCTGGTGGAAGGTGGAGTATTAACATAGAAGTCCTGAGGAGAAGTAGGTTTTGGAGGACAAAGTGAGAATTTTAGGGCCATGCCAACTTTGAGTTGACAGCTTTCGTTTCTCACCCAGTTGCAGAGGGTAGGTAACTGTATATGTGAGCCTGGACTTTTTGGGAATCATTGGAACCAGAGGTAAATATTTGGAAGTCATTGAATAGTGACAGTATCTAAAATCCAGGGCCTCTCACTTAGGATAGGGAGGAAAAGTACACCCCAGACAGAACCATAGGTATGGGAATCTGGAAGGAGGGTGTTGGTAGAATCTTCATGATATTTCACCAAAATGGCAGTGCTTTGGTATTTCAGAAGTGATCTTAAAAGTGACAAGAATTCCCAGAGTTAATTCTCCCCTTGCGAGATTTCATTCAATATCTTGGCAGCAAAATTCCCCATGGTTGTAACATAAAATGCCATTCTGGCTATAAGGAATAAGGTCAAATTCTTACAAAGAAGTATGTAATTGGAGCTCTTTTCAGCCTTTATTTTGTTGTTTCTTCCCATCAGCAGTTCAGTCTGCTGTAGTTTTCAAAAGTAGTCTCTTCTCAGGTGAGTCTTGGGAGGCCCTGGACAGGGCAAGACAAAGGTTTTAACGATCTCCCCAGCTTCTCCTTGTTACCAAAATGCTACTTTATGACATAAAAATTTGCCCCACTGTTTTTTCATCCCCCCTTTTAATTATTATGATCATATATTTTCCCAGGATCGTTGGGCTAGTGAAAGGTCAGTATTCGAGAGGCCTGCTGAATATTTGTGCCCCTAGACGCCATGTTCGCAGTGCCAGGTCAGGCAGCAGTCAGCGCACGTACTGACTAAATGAATCTGGGCACAGTTGCAACGTGCCCGGGGAAGCGCCTCTCTGACACGCTGTTACTAATAGAGCAGACAGTGATGCAGGCCAGAGAGCCACTCAGCGTGTGACTCCCTGCAAGGGTTTCAGTTAACACCCCTTGCATTGTTAACACCTTTTGTAGGAGGATCAAAGCTGTGAAGCTCAGGATGCCATCGAGGTTTTATCAGTGGCTTAGAACATTGATTTTCAATCAAAGGGAAATGCATTTGGCCCACTAACGTGAAGCTCAAGGCTTGCATTTCTCATAGTCAGTTAAAGTAACTTCTGGCACTGCCTATTAAGATTTCCAGAGGCAGGTGTATTGCACTGTAAACCAAACCATAGGACTGTATGTTGAGGAGTCATAGGTTTGACCCTCTGGAGCCCGCTCAGAGACTGGTGAAAGGCGCATTCCTTCATAATTTTGAAGGTCCAGTGATCAAGCACTTATTAAAAGAGATGAACTAAACTAAAGAATAAGTATTTTTTCTTGTGGATCATTTTATTGGTAAAATGTCAATGTAGAAACTAGTTTATAAATAACCTGAAAAGTCTGATTTAAAAAATTACTGAAGTATGACTGACATATAAAAAGCTGTAGATTTGGTGTGTAGATCTCAGTCTGTTTGGGGATACAAATGTACCTATGAAACCACCAGTGCCACCATCAAGTTCAAAAACATAGCCATTACTTCCCCCAAAGATTCTTCTAGCCATTATTATTATTATTATTATTATTTAAGAATATTTAACCTCAGATCTGACCTCTTAGCAAGTTTAAGTATAAATATAGTATTGTTAGTAGCTACAGGCGCTATGGTATGCAGAAGATCCCATTTTTTAAATTTGTGTTAATTTTAGAGGTTGAGAATCACCTCTCAAGAATGCCATTTTGAGCTAGTCGATTGGGGTCAGAAATCAACCTTTGGCACCCTAAGTCTCAATCAGCCTTAATTTTGAAGTTTCATGATCTCCCTTCTCTGCTGCAGGTGGTGTTCAGATCTTGGGTAATACGTGTAGTGCCAGTGTCTCTTCTGAAATGCATACTGTGCAGCTCACTGAGGGCAGGAAAAATAAAGGTGGGGTTGGCCCCAGCTGATCAGGGTTTTCAGTGATTGTGTGCTAGTTGTTGTGAGACCCAGAGGACATATCACCCATGACTATAATGCGATTTGACAGTGGATCCAGGCTTTCAGATGGGGTCAGTGAGGGCAAAGGGTTTCACTTATCCTTTTTAAAGACTGATGTTATCCCACCATTTGGGGGATTGGAAATATTATAAAACATCTTTACTGTTGATATCAATAATCGTATCATAAAAATTCAACAGTATAAAAAGCGAACACTGAAAGATGTTGGGAGGATCAGGCAGAATGATAAATATATGTCTCTTCGTCTCCACCACCTAACAAAAAGGGCTATGGCTCTATTACTTGCTGAATGCTGGGAGATGACAGAGCTGAGTAACAGCAAGACTCAATGAAGCTGGAAGGACAGGTGCTCCGGTGGACTGCATCCTGCTGTTAGCCTTCTTGTCTCTCTCTCTCATCAGGAGGAAAACTGATGCACGTACCGTTTTTAAAGAAACGGAAAGTCAGTTTCTCCCTGCAGTTCACCCCATTTCATATGTGCAACTATACCACCCTTCTTTCAGGGTAGCTGATTTTCTGATGTTGGAGACAGCTTCCGAGCTAAGCATATCACCCAGTGTCTCTGTGTGTGCTCTGTAAATGGAACCCATCCTAGGGACAGCACAGAATAATATTTGCAGCTGAAACCTCCTCAAACGAATGCTTTGCCCAGATTTAAGAATTACCAGGAGTCACAACAGTAACATCACCTCACAGGGTGGGACAAATCACGTCACTGACTTCATGTGTGATCGTGTTCTTCTCAGTCGGGGAGGTATAAGACACCATTTGTGTCAATGGTGAAGAATGCATTTTTGGAAATGTAAATGTATTTATTATGCCAGATTTCTTTCCAAGTTTATATTTCAGTGGATGTT
Source organism: Tonatia bakeri (assembly GCA_004024845.1). Lineage (NCBI taxonomy): Eukaryota > Metazoa > Chordata > Mammalia > Chiroptera > Phyllostomidae > Tonatia > Tonatia bakeri. The sequence continues at coordinate 69,639 of PVIA01004032.1, forward strand.
TTGAGTCTTAATTGTAGCAGTTGCAGACTATATGTAATTTGGTTGTCATTAAAAAAAAACCTCTATGTTAAGTGATGATATACAACATGTAAATAATCTTAACAAACCAAGTATTAGACACAATATTGGCAATGCATATGATAGACATAAGGTTAATATCTCATCTACAAAGGTATAAACATTGATTAAAAAAATCAAACAGCCCGTAAGAAAATGGGTAAAAGTATGGATAGGCAATTCAGAAAAGAGTCAATTCTGATCTCCAGTGAGAAGATGAAAGATGTTCCCATCTGCTACTGTTACAGTAATACAAATGAAATATTATTCTTTTGACTGGGAAAAAAGAGAGAACACTCACCACTGGGAAGGATGTTGATAAAAGGGCACTCATACTCATTCCTGATGTACGTGGGGATTGTTTTTGTTTTGGAGAAAACAGTCTGACAATCCCTACTAAAATATGTGAACTTTTTGACCCAGCAGTGTGATTTCTGGGAATGTAGATTATAAAAAAAATGCACACACATAAACATGGTATGTGTATTGGGTGCTTACAGTGGCATTGTGATCACTGCCCCCCACACCAAACACCCAACAACCTACCTCACACACTGAGTATGTATCAATAGATTACAGATTATGTATCAATTACAGTAGGAGAATGTCTCAAATAGGATGTGGCCTCTTAAAGATTAAATCACCCTTGGGTACTTAGGAGAGATTTCCATGCTATTCAGTGAGAATATAAATTCCATTTTGTAATGTGGAAAGATCCTCATCCTCTAGGCCAGTATACATGTGTTTGCATGTGATCTCATGGACATGGAGAAGGAACTAGAAAGGGGCCCAGGAAAAGGCTAGCAATGATAATATGGGTAGTGGGAGGAGCAGCTTCGAAGAAACGGCCCTGCACTGGGCATTGGGCTGGCAAAAGTAGGAAGATTTGGTCATTAGGGAGCCATGAACTTTAACACTATTTTCTGCACGCAGTGGAGTTCTGGTTGTAAGTAAGATGGTCAGAGAGCCTTTCCATTTCTTTAAAGAGTTTAAAATAACTCCTAGGAATGTAGGCTTTTCTCCAGCCCCCAACCTTGTGTCAGGCATCCTTTCTGACTGTCTTCTGTCAGAAGACATGCTCCTTTCAAATGTTCCCTTTTAAAAAAATAAACATTCACCAGCAGTCGATTAGAAATCCTAAATCTTCCCTTAGGTATTTGATATAAGATATTAAATATGTCCCCTTCTCTCCAGCCCATGGGTAACTCTGGGTATGTAAAAAATGCTTCCCCTGTTTCATTTTCCTCTTATACATTTGCAAATACCATAATTCCTTTGTGTATTATGGGTAGTGACAAATACTATAATTAAGGTAAATTATAATGGTAAATGCCTAACTTTTTATCCAAGAGGTGTTGTATAAACAGAAAGATTGCATGTAATACAGCCCCTCAGCACCCCTCTGTTAGCAAATGCTGTTGTTATTGCTTAAAAATGCGGGGGTGGGGTGGGGTGGGGTGGTGACAAACGCACAAGTCAGTGACAATGATGGGGGTTTTCATGAGAGTTGTACTCTCTGGTCCACTTTGAAGAGCTCCAGGGCATTACCGATGGTTCAAGATGGAGTGCCGTGTGTGCATGTGAACCAGCACACAACGCAAAGGAGAAGTGGAGGCTGCAGCTGTGGATCGAATGCCCTCCCATTACTTTAACAGCATCTGGAACCAACAGGGCCGCCCAGGGCCCAGCAGAGCTCATCCTGAAGCCAGTGCTATGGCTGCAGATGTACTAATAGGGCTTTGGGATGCACATTGTAAAGCGCCTCCTCAGGTCATAACTTTTCTCTGTGTGACACCACAGACAAAAGTTTTTCTTAATTTGCCTTTCTGAAAACTTGACTTGTTTCCACTGGTGATAGGTTGATTTGGAGGAGCTTTCCCATAGCTTCTCATAGACTGATTCTGGAGGAAAATCAAATGCTCCCTCAATGAATATACAGAAGTCATCTTGGTGTCATTTATAAACATCTAAGTGTGCCGTGTACTCGTGCATGCATGTAGGCCCCAGGAAGAAGACGTAGGAAGCCTCCCATTTTAACCATGCCTCAGAACTCTGCCAGGCCCACTGATGCTGGGCAACTGTGGGTTTGCGCAGCATCCGGAGAGGTTGTCCTGATGCGCTTAGAAGACAGGGCGCCTGAGCAGTCAGCATGAAGCACTGTCATCATCTCGCCCTCTTTAATCATCAGCTCAGGTGATTAAGAAGTATAAGTAGGTAGTAAAGAATAGCATGAGGATGTAAAGTGCAGTATAGGAAATGGAGTAGCCAAAAAACTTACACATATGACCCATGGATGTGAACAATGGTGAGGGGATTGCCTGAGGGAGTGAGGGGTGTTGGGTGGAGGGGGGCAAAGGGGGAAAAACCGGACAAGTGTAATAGCATAATCAATGAAATATAATTAAAAAAATCATCAGCTCAGAAATGCACATTTTCTTCATTGAGCATGACTGTGACCATGATTTGGTACCACTTGTCCTCTGCATCTGCTCTTACTTCCTAAGTGAGGCACATAGCCTGGCCAAGACACATGCTATTTGTCCTTCAGTTTGTCCTAAATGGTTAAGATGCTTGTCACTCTCCAACCTCCTCTCAGCACCAACAGATATCTGGTACTTTCTACGCCATGCTTGTCCTCTTCAACGGAAGGAGCATATGTACTGCAAGTTTATGGCTCTCTGGTGTGTTCGCTCTCTGGTGTGTAAACACACAGATGTCAGAGTTCCCGTTCTTAAGGAGCTCATATTTTAGTGTGCCCTTAGTATCTGTCATCTGTGGAAGGCAGTTGTCACCTGCCAAGGATAAAGAACACTCCTGTTGGGTGGCAGAAATTTTGAGCAAATGGCAAGCAAATCGATTGCAATCATGGGAAGGGCTCTGAAAACTGCATGCTGAAACCACATGCTGCTGCAAATGAGTCCATGGAAAATGGAGCGTGTGCCTTTAATTTGCTCCATTCTGCACATAGGCAGCGTTGTGAACTGGTTGCTTGGACCCCTAAAGTTTACATGTCAAATTTATATCCCTCCATGTGTTGGTGTTAGGAAGTGAGACCTTGAGGAAGTGATTGGGTGATGAGGGTGGGCCCCTCCTGAATGGTATTATTGCCTTTATAGGAGAGACATGAGAGAAAGAGACCTCTCCCCTCCTTTCCTCCACTCCCCTTCTCTTTCTGCACATTGAAAAGATGGTTGTGTATGAACCAGGAGGCAGGCTCTCACCAGGCACCAAATTTACTAGCACCTTGAAGTACGGCCTACAGAAAAGTGAAAATAAGTGTTGGTTGATTAAGCCACCTAGTCTATGGTAATTTGTTACAGCAGGCCAAGCTAAGGCAGGAGGAATTTAATAATGTTAAAATGAAGTTATCAGTTAGAATGGCTGATAGGCAGGGAAAATATGGTAGGGAAGTGAAGGAGAGAAGAACTTCGTCTGGAGAGAAGAATACAGTTATGGAATCACGCATATGAAGCCTTCCTTATCATTCTTGTTCCCCTTCGCACTGAAAATGTAAAGGAGAGTCAGTTCGTACTTTGCAAGTTAGAGGCAGTGCTGAGGAATACCTGGGATCAAATGATGTGGGAACCTGAGGGAAGAAATGCACAAACTTGGATTTCACTTAAGGCTTAAATAAATGTAAGTTAATGTGAGAAGTCTGAAAAATGTTTCAGCAAAGCAGATGATCGGCACAAGTAGAAATTGTAAATATATTCTGCATATACAAGCCAGTGGAATAGCATATTTAATTAGAAATTGCAGCTTATAATGTTAGAAAGTACTCTGAAAAACAATTGTCTGTGAATTGTGTCCAACTGGTTTTATATATTCTAGTGAAACTTTTTATAGGTAAAATGTAAAAGCAGCAGCATCTTAAAATAATACAGTAGAGAATTGGAATGCTTGCTATAAATTGCCTCTCTTATTTTTTTTTTATGTGGCAGAGTAAAGAGAGAGTATGTATGGGATATAAAAGATAATTAGAAATTTGTTCAATGACTGTACCAGGCTCTCTATTTTAGTAGCTGAGAAAAGTTTCGGTGCTAGGGAGCTTACAGCTTAGTGTGGCTCAGTGTCTGTGATCTATGGGTGATAGTTGTCATGTGTAGATGATAAAGATCATTCCTCTTGGGAGGTAGGAATTGTGAGCAAAAGGCCAGGCTTTGATTGGAATCTTGAGGATGGGTCCAATAATTACGTCTGGTAATTTGGTCCTACCAATTCCGTTCCTCCATACAGGCCTTAATATTACCTAAATTGACCCTCCCTCCCTCCCTCCCTCCCTCCCTCCTTTCTTCCTTCCTCCCTCCCTCCCTTCCTTCCCTCTCTCCCCACTCCCCACCTTATTTTTTTGTCTAAAGCAGAGTGTCTCATCCTCATCACTATTGACATTGGGGTTGAGTAGTTTCTTCTTGTCAGGAAGTGGGCTTTCTGGGCATTTCAGGTATTTATCAGTATTTGTAACCTTTCCTCACTAGATACTGGCAGCATGCCTTGGCTACATCCCCCAGCTGTGACATTGTCCCCCAACTGTGACAGTGTCCCCCAGCTGTGACAGCCAAAATTGTCTCCAGACATTGCCAAATGTTCCCAGGCAGAGGGAGTCAAATCACCCTTGGCTTTGAGCTACTGCTCTAAATACACTCTGCTAACTTAAATGCAGCACAAGCAGGAGTCTTTAAATTTTTTTTATTTTTTTTATTTTTATTTTTTAGAGAGAGAGGGGAAGGGAAGGAGAAAGAGAGGAAGAGAAATATTAAAGTGTGGCTGCCTCTTGCACTCCCTCTACTAGGGGCCTGGCCCACAACCCAGGTATGTGCCCTGACTGGGAATCGAACTGGTGACCTTTTGGTTCACATGCTAGTGCTCAATCCACTGAGTCACACCAGCCAGGGTAATTATTATTATCATTTTTGCTGCTCAACTTTCCCAACTGTATCCCAAGGAAGAAAGTTATGTAACGATGGAAGATTTCACAGTCCGTACATTCGAGCTAAATCAGAGATCTGATGGCAACTCTAACACTGCACAGTGTTATGTGTGAACTGGGGAAACTTTTGAAACAGAGTGAAGCCATAAACCAGTGAGTGAATTATAATGATGCAGACAGTAGTCATTTTGATTTGATAGGTGTTCAGCAGGGCTTTTATTACATATATTTTCCATTTTATTTAAAGGAAAATTCCACCCTCTTTGCTTGGACCTACCATCTGGAAGTACTTTTTCCCTTTATTGCCTTTGACACCTTGCCAACTGAATGAAAAATGATAGAGAATGAAAAAATGACAAAAACTCTGTTTTTAATGCAATTTAATGTTATAGAAAATGCCAACTTTTTATCTTTCAACACGCACATTCAGTTAAATTAAGTTCCTCTAAGTTTCCTTTGGTAATTATTTGTCCTCTGGCAAGTGTGACGAAGTATTTAGACTCTTGTTCTTCCTCCTGCTATCATTTTACTTCTCTGAGGCCCAGCATCTTACAGATGTCTGTGTTCAATACTGATTGACACTTGATTAATAGGAGAACTCCATCTTACATCTGTGCAACCCTGGAGAGTCAGCAGTCACATTCCCATGGTTGACGCAGCATCTTCTGTACTGGCCAAAGGCTTTTTCCCCCTTTCTGTAATGAAATTTTGCTTAGAGAAAGCAGTTTCCTGAAAGATGCATTCTAAAAGTAAGCCCTCATTGGAAGCACTTACTGGATACATCAAGTAGTGGTTGATTTATCATATGAAGCATACAAATCTCTTACTCATTTCAGTCAAAAGCCTATGTTCTTCATGAGCTGTCCTGTCTCGTAGTGACCAGATCTTTGCCTATGTTTGTATCAAGTGGGCTGAGCTTTGGGGGCAGTGAGTCACAAAATCGAGACCCATCAATGAAATGGTATAATATTTATCAGACGCTCATCTGTGAAGTGGTGTAATATGTATAGCAGACTTGCTATGTGTCAGGCACTATACTAGGTGTTTTTTGAATGCTATGTCAGTCATGACAGAAACCCTGTAAGGTTAAGGTTTTCTATTCCCTTTGAATGGATAAAGCTGAGACACAGACATTATGTAACTTTCCCAAGGTAGAATCACAAAGCCGGGATTCATTCCAGGGCTTCCTAGTTCAAAAGGCCATGGCCTGATACTGGGAAAAGGTCTTCTCTTCTGAGTGATTGTGATACCTGTGGTTGATGTTTTCTTCTCATAAGCACATGTGGTAGGTTTTTGGATGAGTTTGTTCTTGCATTTATGTGACGATTTCTAATAAATAATGTTATCAGTGTTTTTGTGTTATGATTATTAGACAGTAACAACATCAATCAAGCCAATGACTTAAAAATATTTGGAAAGGGACATATTTCCATCTTAATATTTATGCAGGATCCATGAACTTTGTAACACTGTAGATCTATGTTATAAAATCTAATCAGAGGGACATTTTAAAAAATTTTATGCTCATTTAGAGAGAATGTATTGGATAGGCATCAGTAGAAAGAGCTAGAGAAAAACTATCATCTTAGATGAAAGTAATTTTTTCATATTCATAGTGAATTGCTAGATCTGGAGCATAGCTGAGTAGTGTTTTTCATATCTTATGCTTCATTTATTGCAAATGAAATTAATTTTTTTCAATAGTATCCTTTAAAGTCTCAAATATTATTACAATGAAATATGATGATTGCAATATCTATTTATGCATGTAATATGTGTTTTCCTAAAATAATTATATCATAAATTTTCATTTCACAGTGACAAAAGAGCTGAGGATCCTTTTAGCTCTTACTCAGTTAAACAAGAAAGGCAGTAGGTGATAATTTTGAATGAGATTCTACTAGATAGAAAAAAATTTTTTAGGAAATGTTTTCCTCTGATTTCTTGAGATAAGTCCATTACTTACTTTGTAGTACTTCTTCATAACTGTTTTGGTACATACCTTGCTTGTGTTTAGTGGAATTCATTAAAAGAGAGGTAATGAACTTTGTAAATGGTAGGCTGTTGGGGATACTCAGAGCACAGGAATGTTTCAGAAACATAAATTACATGGCTATATAACTTGACTTTTATTCAGCATATAGAGCTTTTGTTGGCCATGGATGGTGAAAACATTGTGAAATAGTATCTGCTGTCATTTGCCTTCCCTCTTCTGTAACAGGTTTGTATTTTGCTGTTATATTCAACAGGACAAAAGTGCTTAGTGATTTCAAGCATTTGTTCTTACTCTTCTTCCAACCTCCCCCTCTTCTCTCTGCCTTCAGTCACACTCTCCAGCATGCCTTATCACGCTTTCCAGTTCAAACGTTTTTTAAGGCTTACACTTCTCCCTTTGTGATGTCCCACTGAATCTACTGGAAGGTTCCTACCCAGTATATCAACTTACCCCAGCCTATTTATGTGAGTTCTGGTTCTGCCTTGCCCAATATGATGGCTATGCCATTTAAGCCTTGCATACGTTCTCCCTAAACTTTCTAAATCTCATTTAAGGCGTCAGAAGACAGTTGAGTTTCTCCTTATTCTTCTCTGCCTAACTTTCTTACTTTTACTTAGCTTCATATATATCTAGTGTATACTATTACATTTGCTATCACAGGTCGTACATGTTTAAGCCATGCCCTTTCTCCTTCCGTGGAATACTACCCTGATGATTTGGGAATAGTTTCTGGCCTCTTTCCTGTTATTGTATGTACTTTTATTTCCCATTCTCTTGGAATATGCCCTTCATTTTTAAAGTCGTCTTCACTGTGACTTCTAGGAGCCTGACTTGATTTCTGGCCACCTGACCTTGTGATGCCTACTTGGCAATGAAGATTCTGTTTACCTCCTGCTAACAAGCACTCCATATGCACTTCATTTGGTGGTTTATACAGAGTGGTAGACCTTGTGGATGCATCTGTGAATGCTGTGTTTTGATGATGAAGTCTCTTCATATAAGGAAACACTAACACTGGGGACTGTTCTGTGTAGACAAAAATTAGTCAAGTAGTAGAGGAATCAATAAAAGCAGTTCATAGTTTCTTTTTGTTTTGGTTTTATATGACAGTCTGGATCTGAAAGTCTAAAGTATATTGTTAGTCATTCCAAAGATAAGTCATTGAGGTATGGAGTAATCTAGAAAGTGGTAGACTATGTTTTGTTTTAAAGAGAAAATTCTTTAGGGCTTAATTAGAATGAGCAGAAGAAGGGAGGGATAAAGGCAAGGGTGCCTGGAATCCATGATGAGATTGACTTTCCACCCACCATTCACTGGGATAGGACACTGCCTCCTTGAAGGAGACAGCCTTTCATTCTAGGGAACACCTTGCATGGATGTTGTTAAGACCCTTGGTCTCATTCTAAAAGAGAGAGCTAGTATCCACAGTCATGATGCTATTTAGCCTTGATTAGCCTTAATTTATCTTCCTATAAGTCATAACTCGTGATATTTTCTAATCATGATCACATATTTAGTGTAAGTTTTTCCATTTGGTGACCCCCAGATGAACTTTCTTCCTACTTCTGTTCCTTCCTCATGGTTAATTCACCAGCACAGTTTAATTTGGGGGCTGGGGAATGAGCCACTGTTCTGGCAGTGGGTGAGACATGGTAATGATGTGACTTGACTCTCTGTCTGTGGGTGACTTAAGAGAAGTGTCTAGCCTGCTCTCGTTGGGGATGGCATATGTGAGATTCAGGTGTTCCTGTACCAGTGTGCTGCTTCCACTGGATGACGCTTAAATATAGGCTAGAAAAGCATGGCCTCTGAAGTGGCTGAATTTAGAGGACTCCCATGGTACAGATAAGGCATGGTGTAGACATGCACAGCAGACTCACCTCTTACTTGTCTGTTTTAGCCCAGTGGCTGAGCTAAGTGTCCAATTAAGAAGATTTATTAAACTCTGGAGCTCCCAAAGATAATCAGCAGCCCAGCAGAGAACATGCTGGAGACATGCCATTTTATTCCTTCTCTTCATTGTGCAGCCATCTGACCCCGTTTCTTTTGTCTGAGCCAGAACAACCAGCCCAGTGTGCACGAAGGTTGAGAATCATTTTTGGAATGGTGCTGGAAGCTATTTTATTTATGGTTACACAGTGAACATAGTTTTTCAGATGATCACAGAATGAAATGAGAAATGGCTTTGTGGGGAAAAAAAAGTCCAGATGGAAATTGTCATTTGCTGTAACTCAAGAATAAATATCATAAGTAGGAACTGAACGCTGTGCTGTGGAATTAGGCAGCTTGTATGCCTTTTCCCTTTACTCGCAGATTGTTTTATTTACTTATATGTAATATGTGGAGAGAATAGCCTGGATGCTTTGCAAGACTGAAGACCAATGAAATGGAAATCCCAATCCTGGGAAAATTGACTGCTGACTGTCTGGGAACTCAGACATTCAAACGGCCCCTGAAAAATGGAACGAAATGCTTTGAAAAGGTGAACAAACAAAGGTCCTCGCTCTTTGGAGCCCATGTAATGTCAAATAGACATTATCAGTTACACATACAATATTTTTAATAAGATCTTAGTAGTTCTTAATAGTTAGGCCTACAAGATCATTACGTGTTCTTTTGTTCTAATATTAGTGTAGGTGCGTGCCTAGATGTTGTTTATACACTTTCTTTTATTTAATAATACCCAACGAAAGACACTGGAAAATGAAACTGACTTTTAATTAACCGCTTCTGAAAATGAAAAATTCTACAATAAAGAGAAACCTAAGTGAGTTTTGGCTATCAATTATTATTTTAATAGGGAAATATATCATAGTTTTTACTGAGATAAAAAAATACCTGGATATAGAAATAAAGAAAAAACCCTAAGTAAAGGATCTGGTGTCATACTTCATTTCACTGTGAAACCAGAGAGCACTAGGGGGTCTTACTCATTTGTTAAAGGTGCAGGTTTTTGCACTTGGAGACTTTGGTTTGATTAGCTGCCTGGGTGATCAGCAGGAACCAATGGGTAATGACATAGCTGCCCCATCTAATGCTTCCGTCTGAGACGCTTTCACTGGGAGGCCAGGTGCATTTAATCATTTCTCAACACTTCCTCAGGGCGGGAAGTAGACTTTTCCACAGGGAGAAACTTAGTCATGGAAAGGTTGAAGATGTGAAGGCCTGAAAGTCAACCCCCAAATCAGTTACGGTGCAGCCACCAGGAAGCCACTGTGTCTCCTTCACATGCAGGTAAAGGCTCCTTAAGAGGTGTGGGCTGGGAGGAAGAGCCGGGCCAGGGGTGTGCACTGGACACAGATGGACAGAGAGACAGGGAGGTAAGGTTTTAGCTCTTGCTCAGCCATAACTCAGATTACCCAAGTATTTGTTTTACAGTTTCTCCCTGGTTAGCTATAAGTTAGTGGCTTGGGTTTGCCTGAAAAGGGTTTTGAACTTTGTAGATGAGACATGTAGCCCCAAACCCAAATTTCGTGCTAGGATATGTGACCCTGAAGGTCTGGAGAGAGGCATGTTTGAGTGAATGATTATCTTTTGACTTTCCAGGTGAATCATTTTCATGTGTTCTCAGCCACGTTTCTAAGCTGATGGATATTAAACTGTATTTGATATAGAACACTGAGCTGGACATTAGCTAGGTGTCAAGGGATTGTCCAAGAGCAACTGATTGGCATCAGGACTCCTGGGTTCTCCTTTCAGCTCTGCTGTCAGCGGTCGTTCTTGGGCAAATGACTTCCCCTCTTGGGAACTCAGTTTCCATGGCTGTAAAAAGAGAAGGTTGAAGTAAAATCTGTGTTGTTTTAACTGTTTAAAATGGCCCAGGTTTCCCCCAAAGTGCCCTCAGAGGAAAGGGAGGCCAAGGTCATGGCTTTTGAAAACAGTGGTCTGTTGTTAGAAAAGGTTGAAAGGAGCAAGTGTTCCTGGATCCCTGGATTACTCTATGAGATTTATTTAAAAATATAACTTAAACATAAAATTTGCCTTGAAATATTTGCAGTTTCGAGTAGCCACAGACTGGAGTGCTTCAGAGATCTTGAGAGACTGCAGCCTGGGTTCAGACCTTAGCTCTGTCATTTGCTATGACCTTGGACACAGTTTTTAATATTGCAGTGGGCCAATGCCCTCATCTGCAAAGAGGATAAGAACTCTGGGTGATAATGATGTAGCTTCATCAGTGGTAACAAATGTGCTGCTCCCGGGGAAGATGTTGGTGATGGTGGAGGAGATGTGCGTGTGGAGGCAGGGCGTGTAGAGAGAGCTCTCTATCTTTCCATTAATATTGCTGTGATCCTAAAGCTGTTCTAAAAAGCAAAGTCTGTCAATACAAAGAGAGTAATAACTGTCTTATTGGGTTGTTATGATGGCAAGATAATTAATATTGTAAAATATTTTGAACAGTACCTGGCCCCTATTAAGCACCGTATGAGAGTTAAATAAATGTATGCTTGCCCTTTTGGAAAACTTGTTTTGCAACTTGGAGAAAATTTCTGCAATTTATTGGCAATTTCAGTATTTTCTGTGTGTTCAATGTGTTTCCAAATTGATTTAGTAAGTTGGTAAGCTGAGCATTTGCGTAGCAGAGTGGACATCATAGGCCAAGAAAATAACTTGAGAAATAGGGGCCTAGCATTTACTTAAAGACCTATTTAAAATCTGTGTAGAAAAGAAACCTACAACTTTGAGCTAATTTTATATCTTTTCTATACATTCTTTTGACAGAAACATGTCCAATTTAAGTGTTAACCCTAAAGGTATCTTATGCTTTCCTATATGATATTTTCATCAGTTCTTACAAGTCAAGTTATGTACATTTTTCTTCTCCTTAAGCGTGGTTTTAAGCTCCTTAATAAAGTGTAAAATGGGTTTGAATTATTTTTCAAATGTAGTTTAGTGCTATAAATGCTTTACATGGCCAATAAATACTTAATTTAAACTTTAGTATTAAAGTATTAAGTGTTTTAAACTTAATTTAAACTACTTAAACTTAAAATTTGTTACTTGATTCATTTGCATAAATCAAAATATTATTTTCTTGATATCCATTATTTTATTGAAGAGAAAAACCAGTGTTCTCCCCCCTAAAGCAGAAATGCATTCAGATGCATTTCAGAATATAATCTCACTGGATTACAATACTGACACAACAGTAGTTTTTTCATGTTTGAGAAAATATTTCTAGCTTTTTATTTTTCTTGGTTTTAATTATATATTTTTAATCAATCTAATATAGGCTTTATGAGACTGTTCTAATTGGCCGGCCTTTAAAAAGCTTGTGTCATGCTGTCTTTGTTATGATATTATAAATAGATACCCATGATTTTGCTGAACTTAGCAGTGAGTAAGCAGTTGTCATTCTGGAAATGTTTCTGTTGGGACAAATCCTGCTGTGGGTCATGTGGAGCCCTTAGAAATATAGCTAATTTGTTGGTGACATTTCAACTGTGTTCTGTTCATTTGATTTCTAACCAGTTCTTTCTCCCATGTCCCTTTCTCAGAGTCAGTAAGGCAGGGAACCTGTATGAACATTGTCATAGGGAATTAGAAACACAAAGTCCTTTTCTTCCTGGTAGATAAAGAGAGGGCCCTGCTATTCAGCATTTTTGGTCATTTCTGCTGGCCTATTGGCCACTTTCTTTGTCTGGCCTCTACTGGGAGTGTATAGGACGCAGACTGTACCCGCTCATGGGGACTGAGCCGGTGCCCCCTCTGGCAGGCTTTGCTAATCAAACACATCTTCCCTGGGGGAATTCAGTCCTAAGGACTGTTAAGTGGTATATATGGAAGACAATCTAGCACATTTGGAGTTCCCCTTTTAAAAGGTTATGCAAACTAATCCTTGCTTATTAACCATCAGCAGGACACCAGGCTCCTTGCTGACCTTCTGCAGGTATTATTGGTTCATCACTTCTTGCAGTCACCAAGAGAGGTTGGGTGTGGGTGGCTACCTTTATTTTATGACAGAGAAACAGCACCACAGAACTGGGGCGACTCGGCCAAGGTTTTTTTCCGTGTTTGACTCAGGTCTGCCCGGCTCCAAATACAGTATCCTTCTCACTCTGACTGTACCCAAGTCTCACTGGTTCTCGTTGTAAATTACTCAGTTCACTGTGGGTGAAGGGAGGTGACCCAGGTTCAGACAGAACACTTCAGAAACTTGATTTTCAGTATTGCTGAATTAAGAAGGTGCTGCCAGATGAATGGAAAGGTTACTAAGCCCCGAGTTAGAGAGAATTCAGGGGACTGGATGGTGGGCAAGGTTTTATGAGAGCAGGCAGGATGGCCCTCACCATGGATCATTGTGGAAGTCTGGATCTCTGGGGAGTCCATCTTTCTGTGAAGCCATTTCCAAGTGTTATCCAGATTGTCAGAAGGGACAGAAATGCTGTAACAAATGGTGTCAAACACCCTGTTTTGTTTCCTGACGTGTACAAACACAGTCTCAGAGGACATTCCCAGAATTGTCTGCTTGGGCTTGTTGTTTCATGGTGGGATAAAATAATGAATATCTTGCTTAACATTCTGTAACTCTAGAAGTTGCTTCCAAACCACATGGCTCCTTATTGAACTGGGTGAGAGAGCATGCTCACAGAGCTGGTTACCTTATATTCACCCTTTCTTTAGATGTCCGGATAATCCCTTCTGGAATCTAGTACCCGTTTGAAAGGAGGGGGACGAAAAAACTGCTCATCACTTGTTGGTTTATGGCCATGGTGGTCACCTGAGACGGTCCACCTGGAAGGTCTCAGTGTTTGTTCATTCGCTTCTGGACGTTTTCTTCCTTGATCTCAAGAACTCACTATCAGAGTTTAGTCTAATGCTGATTTCTGCCCCTAACAAGGGGAAATTATTTGTCTTCAAACTATGTGCCAGTGGGTCACTGGAAAGACCCACTGTCAGAGAAGCCTTCTAATCATTCATCATTGCAAATATATGTTTCAAAATAATTTGATTAAATAAGGGATCTAGTGATATAGCACTAGGGACTTTGAACTGTAACTGAGTCTTAGGATTTAGTTGTGGCTTAAAGATTTATTGCTGGTATTAGAAAGTTATGGGCACCCAGCCTGCAATTTGAGTCCAGTTTTTCTCTTTTTCACACAGACATATGTATATAGTAGAGAATGCCAGTTGAAAACACTTGACATTATGACTCTGACCAGAAAAAAAATCATTGATGTATTTTGCTTCATCTAACCTCATGGCAGGTAGTTAACGGAAACTTGTATCACCATGGTTTGTGGAAATATGACAGCCCTGGATTTCATAGATGGGAGAATTAACATAGGAATCATATGTATGTCTTTTAAAGATGGTTCACAGTAGGATTCTGAGCCTGGCTTTGAACTTGGATAGAAATACCATGTAGTTTATAACCAGACATTTACTGTGCTTCTGTCCAGTTGCACTGGCAGAGGAGGAGAGCTGTATGTGTCCAATCTCTGTTTTTCTTTTAATCTCATTCTCTTTTCCTATTTTATTAAGTTGTTTATTTCTAACACTTAAACCTCTGAGCACTGAGATGGAATGCTCAGGAAAGAGGATTGGCCCATTTTTTTCACGAGAGGATGAGATGGCTTAAAATTAGGGGTTACGATTTTCATTACAGTGTGACAGCAAGTATGTGTCATTGCCTGCTAGTCAGCATGAGATGATGCATGTAAAGAATTTAATATTATAATCTTCACAGCCATCCATGGGGAAAGTACAATTAATATCCTCAGTTTGTAATGAGACAGTTGAGCCTCTCTAGGGAGAGGTTAAATACCTAGCTTGCCCAGAGTCACCCAGCCAGCAAGTCTGGAAGCCCAGTGGAGGAGCTGGGCTTCTTAACCCTTCCAGTCCTTACCCATTTGTCTCACAACATAGGCTGTATCTCCATAACATTTAAGGACTAAGCTCTCTATTGTGCTGGAAAGGTGCACTAACTAATGAGTGTCTCTGCTGTGGTCTTGTGTTGTATCAGGGAATTAAGTTTATCAATAATTATGTCACTTCATAAGAGGAATGGTAAAGTCTATATATAGTGGATCCTGAGTGCAAGGTTGAAGGAAGAAGTGATTCTCATGGAGAATGAGAGTGGGAAAATAGTAAAACTTTTGCAAATACTTTTCCAGTGGCCCTTCACAGGAGAGGAGGAGTAGATGGGAAATTCTACTTTGGAGAAAGAATTCTGAACATAAAGAGCAAAAAGAGGTGTAGGCATGAATGTGCTGGTGTCTCAGGAATGCTGAATCATGCATGGAGCCTGGTGGGAGGTGAGGCAGGAGTTTAGGGTGAGACTGTGTTGCATGATCAAGTGCAGGGGTTCAGAATGGAGGGGTTTAAGCCTGATTGAGGGTATGTGGAAGGAAAAGAGGACAGAGCCAGGGTGATGCAATCAGCACACTGGCCAGGGCAGGAAGAGAAGGGCTTTCAACAGGTAGCGTTTAATTGCCACTTCATACATACCTGGTGATGTTTCAGGAGCATTAAAAGCATGTGCTTATATGGTCCTTCCAAAAACCTTGACAGGTAGGAGGCACTAGTATTTTAGGTAAGAAAGGACAGTTGGCAGAGGTTAGTAAACTCTTCCAAAGCCACTAATTTGGAAGGTAGCAGAACTCAAACTCACATATGTTCAGTTCTAGAAATCACTTGAAGGACCTGTGAAGTACTCTCATTTGCCTGGTAGAACTAGAGGTAAAGTCATAGCATCTCTTTAAAAACTGAGGGTGAGTTTGACACATTCCACTTCTAAAAAGTCGAGAGAAGTATTGATAGATGAGAAAAGCTGTCAAAGTCTTTTTAGTTCTGTGGTTGAATGTTAACAGTGGATTTATTATTTATAGACTTTTGCTACAAGCAGAATCACCTTATTTATTAATTGTAAGAATATATGGATATTTGTGGATCCTCCTTTATGGGTCGATCTTAAGTGAAAAGAGTGGACCCACCGAATAGGGTTTAGACATCTGAATCCAGTGTGTGTGTGTGTGTGTGTGTGTGTGTGTGTAGAGTTAATAGTTTTAAGCATGTGGTTATAGCAAATAAGAACACGATTCTTGATGCTGTAGACAAGTGCGGATGACTGTCTAGTAGTTCATATGTGGGGTCCACTTGGACTGGACCAGGCTTGCATTTGATTTATTGGAGTGTGCTGAAGACGGTGCACTGGCCTTCTCAGAGACACTGGTGTGGAGGGATGGTGAGCGTTAGGAGGAGAGGCAGCTGTTTGTTATGACTATGCTGTGCTTAGTTAGTGACCCTGGGCCAGTTCTCATCCTTGAAATTCCTTAGGAAAACTCCCATGGGATGAGCAGCTTGCCCAGAAAATCCCCATAGGATGAGAATCTTGCTCAGTGGTCAAGAAATTAATTTGCAAATAGATGCTTTCTTAAGATTTATAGGATTGTGATTTGGGGAAAACATAACTATTTTGTGATCTGAAATGCTAATTTGACAGCTCACTGCACACTATGACCTCAGGCTGTGGGAATTGTGGAAGAAGGGGCAGTACTGATATTTAAGAGCTGAGAAGAAGACCATGAGGGACTGCTGATTCCAAGTCAATTACACAAGTGTTGCATGATGGAGGCTTCACTTTAAGAGGTGGAACTTGTGGTCCCTGGGATAGTTCTGAGATTCCAGCAGCATTCTCTTGGTCTGCCATATGGCACTAGATCCTCAGCCTTCTAAGAACTCAGTGCTCTGAGCAATATAATATCAGAACATTTGTCATTTACACGTAGTTGAAGTAATATGTCCACGCTTTTGGACACCGCTCTCATGGATACTGCCTATCTGCCTTCATGTCCACTGGTTCTTCCATTTGCTATTCTTTTGGAGGATGAGCAATACTGCAAAATCTTCCCTTTAGCTCTCTGTCTTAATTGCTTTAACACGGGAAAGGAACACTTGCAAAAGAATGGAAATTTCTGTTAAGTGTGTTTGGGTGAAGAAGTGTGCATAGTCTCTGGGGACTGTTGAAGGTGTGTGTGGCATGTGTGTTGGAGATGACAGTTCTTGGGCTCAGAGCCTGGAATCCACCAACGCAATTATTAAGTAACATAACATAAGCAATGCAATAAGTTGATAAATAATATAATATAAAATATAAATTGAGGTAATTTTTAATGACAGGTAATACAAATTATAAAGCAGTTTGTAATTATAGATAGTGAAAGATATTTAAAATTATTTAACTCCTGGTGTTGCTACTTTCTAGATTGATTACCGTACCCTGGGGCTAGAAGGTTGACTTCTCTGAATTACAGTTTCTTGTCCAGATTAAACTCAGGTCTGTGATTCAGACACTGTCATATTTTTCTTCCAAAGTTTTTCATGTCATCGCATGCAGAAGGTGGTAGCATCGGTGTGGGTAGCTGCGGTAAATGGAGAAGCCTTCTCCCCTGGAGGCTGAAGGGGTTGGTCCTGGCACACCTGCATGGCAGTTCTCTAGTGTCCGAACCGCTGCTGGATGCTTCTCTCCTCTACTGTGACTCTCCTCTGTTAGGAAATTGTTTACTTAGTGTGGCTGCACTCTTGCCCCTTCCTATAACCTCTTTCGTTCTAATCTGTGAGAATCACCATCAACCACCGAAAAATATTGGACAATAAACCAAGCTTTTGAAAGGTTATGATCTCATTGTATTTTATCTTTAGTATGGCGTGTGTGGGAAACTCACAAGATAAATGAAGAGTCCACTGACAGTGCTTGAACTTCAGCTCTGACTTCCCTTTAGGAAGTCATGGATGGCCACCGATAACACCTTTCATTGGGTCTGGCACTGGATGCCACACCATTGTTGTATTTTTTCCGAGGCTTCTGAACATCATATTGTTTTCTTGATTTTTTTCCTACATTTGCTTCAGTTAGCAGGCCTTTGGTCAATGTGCAGCTTAGGTAAAAAAAGTCTAAATTCTAATTTCTTACTGTGAGTAAATTCTTCGGCCATGTGGAATTTCTTCTAGAGAAGTTGGGTTTATCATCTTGTTCTATTTTATTTTTATTTTCATCTGGAGGTTATAGCATTCCTTTCAGAAGAGAACCAATGCTTTTGAGTTAGAGACATGCCTTTTAGATGATGATCTAGCTCTGAGGAGATAAAATAATTCTGATTTCTTTAAAATGACTACAGGTTGTCTTTAATACCATCTTCCCTGTTTGTGTAGGTGTCTTCAAGTATGACCATGTATAATCAACGTGCCAAGGTAGGGCTCACCAGATGGAGCTGTGTCTGTCCTCTGGTGATGGAGATGAGTTGATGAGGGGGATAAGTCCCCAATTCATTTTGATTCTTCTCTGTAGATTTCTTAGCATATGTAAAAGTTTTGTCTGATATAATCACATTTGCCCTTTTGTAGTGAACTTGCAAAAACAACCCCCCAAAGTATAAAAGATATGCAGACCCAGGTATTTCAGAACATTGCAATGATTTGCTGTATTTTCCTTCAGGTGTTAATTGTAACAATGAAGATCCACATTGTCATGTCTAACAGTTATTGAGCACTTGCTGGGGGCTCACATTGTTCTAAGTGTTCCTCATTGATTAAATCATTAAATCCTTGCAACCTTATGAGAAAGGCACAAAGGTTATCCCCACTTGAAGATGAAAGTAGAGGACATACAACCGCAAGAGGCTGGAGGCTGACATAGGATTTGTGTCCAGTGTAGAGTCAGACTTCCAGCCAGGATCCCCATGTGTGCATGCTTATATTTCAATATGAGAATGTATACATGTGTGTGCATGTGATCACACCTTTGTGGGTGTGTGCCTTTGTGTATGTGTTTATTTACTGGCCACAAACAGTATTTTATCTTGAGTGTTTTGCATGTCCTTAAAATTTTTCTTAAAAATACTATCCTGTCGTCCTGATATACTTAATTTGTATAGAACCATTTCCATCCCCCAAAGCTGAGGCTTCCAAATCCTGGTTGTAACAACATAATAATCTGACCAGGAAGAATATATTTCAATGTAAATCTTTGTTAGCATCACTAATGAATTCCTGCAAAGCCTGTCCTGGAGATGAAACCAAAAGGCAAAATGTGTAAATACTTTTAAGCTCCTTAAAATTTGTGTGTGTGTGTCTGTGTGTTGGTTTGTCAAATCAAAATACTGTTTTGTTAAACAGACATAGCCACAATCAACAGCCTCATGTCCGCATTTCAAAATGGCAGTCAGTAAAGCAGTACCACATTCTACAGGATGGAAACAAATTTTTTTCTAGACTTTTCAAATAGGTAGCCTTCTTCTACAGCTTGCCAGTCTGTGTGGTTCATTAGATTGGTTACTACATTAGATAGGTCTCTTTGTTTGTGGTTCGCTGCAAGGAGGTGTCTCCCAGTGGTGAGTGTCATGCTCGGGGTACATTGGATTTTCCAGACTGAGCTGTTCGTGAGTTTAGAGCACAGCTCCATCACCTCCAATCTCATCGCCCTGGTTAATGAGCTGCGTCTTGTGCTACTGTGGTTGTAAACAGACAACTGCAGGAATTTTCCAGAACAGCGAGATTAGGCATAACATTTTGCCTCTTACATATGATGTTAGAGAAGGTACATCACTTTCACCTGTGCACCCAAGTGGAAATACAATCTATTGCTTATCGGCAACGCAAACATGTGTGCTAACTTTCCTAGAATGATTTCACTGGTATGTTCTATTTACCAAGTTTTAGTGGCAACTTTGAGGGCAGAAACGCAGTGTCACTGTGTTGGGATGGAAAGTATTTGTCAGTGCTGTGTGCCTGAGCATTTCTTAGTGTAAGCAGAGAGCTTTGCATAGTACAGTTTAATCTGTCAAGGCTGATAAAACCAATTTCCTTTCTGTAGGTAAGAGCGAAGCTTATTTTCCCTGGGTAGAAGGAATTTAGTAAGTAAAGGAGTGGGAGGTTCCAGTTTCAGAAATGTCCATCATTAGCTCATTTTACACATGCACGTCCCGTGTGCTCATCCCAACTATTCTCCACCAGACTTTGAAGGAGACTAATAAGAATTTCTTGTTCTGCATAAGAAGTTCTTGATGCACATTTGTACTTCTCCCCGTCCCGTCTGTAAACCTGCTCTGCTTTCTGTTCTGGCTGCCCCATTATTTCCGACCTCCGTGTGCTCAGTGAGTGTAACCTGAATGGACTCTAAAGGTGTACCGCAGTTAATTCATAAAACTAATCTGACATCACTCATTTATTTTAAATTTCAATGTTTTTATTCACTTTAAATTGTAAAATAAATAAATGCTTGTTGAAGTTCAAACAGGGTAGAAGAACACAAAATATCTCCACTGCTTAGGAGTAATCAGAGTTATTTTTCACTTACAAGCATGTGAATATAGAAATCATTTGGTTTATTTTAATGAAAAATTGGACCTTTTTCTTTCTCTTTTCTGTATCTCTTTATAGATAGATAAATGCCTAACTTTTTTTTTACTCTACATCATTATTGGAATTTTATGTAAGTGTGAAGAGTTTTACTGCTTTGGTTTTACAAGCTGCATAATATTCAATCACAGGCAGGTGCCATAATTTATTCGATCTCATCACTTGCAACTTTTATTTCAAGGAGGTAAGTGTGTTTGCTATCCCCATTCTTGGTAAATTCTACCCAGAACTTTATTCCATTTTTATGCCAAAGTGTGATATTTTAATTTCTAACTATTTACATAATTCCCACTCTTCCAAAACTCACCTTCCCCAGCTTTTTTAAATATTAGCCTGATGCTTCTTTGTTTTACCTGTTAGTGATTGTTGATCCATTCATTCAACCGGTATTAGGTACTTGCTATGTTCAGGGGGGGCTAGAATGATAAGTGGGGCTTGGGCTCTCCCATATGGCCTTGCAGGGATGACAAGTGGCAAGGCAGGAGAGCTCAGACCTTGACAGAGTAAGCTTAGGGCTGCAGAGGTAAATTGCCTCCTAAGGAGGTTAAGTAGAGGGGCCCATGGTTCTCGCTGGAGAAGAGGATGTGGGAATGGAGGAGCCAGCTGACGTCTGATCTGGACCTCAGAGGAGGTTCTAATGTGGACGTGGGGGAATGTGTTCCGGGCAGAAGGGTGGACATGGGAAAGTGCGGGACCTGAGGAGGGTCAGTGAATTGTTTAATTCAGCCTGGGTGGTTTGACTTTCCTGTGGGAAGTCAACGAGGTGGAAAACCACCTCTGATGTTCATTCAGCATCCATGCATTGTCACCTTAGCACTCCTGTGAAGTTTCTATTTACATTTCCTTGCCTTTAAAAAATGTTTATATAGCTTTAACAAATCCAAAGCACTGTTTAGTTTTGTTATTTTTAGAAAATATTGATTACTATATTATATGTTAATCTTGATCCTGTCCCCCAACATTATGTTTCTAATATTTATGTTACATGTAGCTGGAGTCCACTCATATTCACTGTGATGCAACGTTCCATAAAAATTTCCATTCTTTCTATGGAAGCCAGTATTATTTCTTGTTCTGTGCCATTATGAACAAGGCTGCTGTGAATGGTCTGTTACATGTTTCTCGGGCGGATGTGGAATTTCCCTGAGGCGGAGATAGCCCCCAGCCACCGCACCATCAGAGCTCTCATTAAACAGTGCACTGATTTTATCAGCCCTTCTAAGAAGACACTAATATGTTGCTAGAAAATGTTTTTTTCCTAGAAGATTTAAAAAACATTTTAAGATAGTCTTTATTTGCTTATATTTATTAAAACATTTTTTTCCAGTGCTTCCTCATTGCTAGGGAGTACTCTACATCCTTTCAAATGACTCATAGTTTTAAGCCTTGGTTTTTATCTCCGTATTACAGATGATGGAACCTCAGGCATAAGGTTAATAACATTGGAGCTAAAATTGGGATCCAGGCAATTTGGATCCAGAGTCTGTGTTCTTAAAATCCCTGCACTGCTGCCTCTCCTAAACCTGTGTTGGTGGGGAGGGTGGATCATTGCGCTGGAGGCTGAGGAACAGTTAGATGGTGTTTAACCTTTTGCATAGCAAAAGCGGGCGATGAGACATTCTGGGGCTGTGTTTAACCCCCTGCACTGTTAAGAGAACAGCTTGCCAGATTGATGCAATCTGACCTTCCTTTTTCTGGACTTATATTTAGGAATTGCTCCTGTTCTCTTTTCATTAACACATCCACCATGGCAGAACTTTTGATATTTTGAAACAGAGAATTTAAAGCACTTGGGGATTACCTTTTAACCATGGAGACCTTTACTATGTTGTCCTGAATGACCTTTCCACATTCCAGGCTAATGAACTGAAGGATAAAATACCATATGTTCACGGCATGTCTGCATTTCTCAGCACCACCTTTTATGTTAATCATTCAGTGCTTATGTGGCAGCTAATTCAAGGTCTTTATTGACCTGTTCTCCTGAAGTCTCACCCAGCAGACTGATTCCTTGTGAACGAACTTATAATTTTTCCATAGAAATTCTCCCAAAACTGGTGTTGAGCACTATTCGGTGGCACTGGCAGAAGGTATCTAGATCTTCACAATGATTTTCCCATTGTTTGGACAAAGACCCTCTTGGTTTCTGTCCCCTCTAGTATCTAGTCAGTCAGTCAATTAGTATATGTGTGACACTCTCTTCTAGGTTCTGAGGATGTCGAGTGAACAGAACCAAGGTTCAGTCCTCCAGTGAGTTGCTTATATCCTCGTGGGACATAAATAAATACATCCATTGAGCAATTTCAGGTGGTTTTAAGCGATGAGTGCTTTAGCAGGTCATGCGGAGAGTCTTCTCTGAGGAGCTGACATTTGAGGGAAATCTGAATAATGAGAAGGCAGCACCTTGGAAGGACCTACAGAGAGAGAAAGGATCTCTGGGCCTATGGGCCAGCAAGTGCTGCCTGAAAGGCGATGAGCTCAGTGGGTAACAACACCAGAGGGAAGGTGTGTGAGTGTACACACATGTGCACACGCAGGTTTGTGGCCAGGGCACAGTGCATGGGAGTGCTGGGAAAAGTGCAGAAGTGGGTGGGGCCAAACAGAGGAGCTCTTGTTTATTGGGGTCAGGGGTTTGTATTTTTGGAAAGTTGCAGAGTTAGTCCAGGGTTTTAAACAGAGAAAAAGTACCTAATCTGATTAACTGGTGTTTTTTTTTTTTCCTTTTATACAGGAAAGGATATTGCAGCTACATACATTTAAAAAATATATACAAATGTTCCATTCTCCTGGTTTGTTTTTTCCATCTTTATTGAGGTATAACTTATAAATAAAAACTGTGCATATTTACTATGTACAACATAATGTTTTGATACATGTGTAGAGTGTGAAATGATTACCACAAGCTAATCAACACATCAGCTTGTGTAGTTACCTTTTAGTGTATGTGGTGAGAACATTTAAAAGTTACTGTCTTAGCAAATTTTCGGTATACAGTACAATATTATTAACTGCAGTCACCATGCTGTACACTAGATTTCCAGAAGTTACTCATCCTGAGTAACTGAAACTTTATACCCCTCTATCAACATCTCCCTATTTCCACCACCCCCAGCCCCTGGCAACCACTGTTCGATTTTATGCTTCTGTGAGTTCCACTTTTTAAAATTCTTTACAAAGATTGCTCTGGTTGCAATATAGAGAATGGACTTTTGCGAGGCAAGTCTGAAAACCCAACATAGACTAGAGAGGCTTCTGCTGAGTCCAGGTGAAATGTGGAGTGGCTTCACCTGGCATTAGAGGTGAAGTAAGGGGACTATAGAGGTGAGAGAAGAGGACAGGTATGTGACCCACATGATAAGGTTTATTGATGGTGTAGAGTGTCCTGTTGAGGAATTGGGGAAATAACAATTATGCTACCTGTGATGGGGAGACTCAGGCAGGAAGGGGAAGGGGAATCAGTGGTTTACTGGATCCGTATTTGCTTGGAGGTAATTCTTTGTCATGTAGAAGTGGAAAGTGATGGAAGTTGCAATTTCAGGGGCAGGTTGGGGCTGAGATATAAATTTGTATTCACTAGCTGAAAACTGCTATTTCATCACCATGGGCCCCCCAGAAGGGTGTGCAGATGACAGGCAGAGGAAGATACAAGTCAAGGCAGAGGATGACACAAAACACAGAGAAGACCGCCCCATAGTTGTGCGGGGCTGGTTCTCTTTCGTCATGGGCTGGTTGAAATCTTGGTCAGTGAGGTATCTGGCTCCAGGATTGGTGAATGATGCTGCAGCTGGTTGGTAACCTAGTGAAATTTCTGTCTCTAAGGACACATATTCAGGCCCAACATGAGGTCGTTTTTAGAAATAGAACATCTCTTGTTTCTTCAGCCTAATGACCCATGCGTCTAGTGGGACTCCCAATCCCTGGTCAGCAAATGGTCACTGCAGAAATGAGGTAGGAATAAGAACAGGATCTTTAGTACAACAAGATGACCCTGCAGCTGGGGCCAGGGTCTTACCTGTCAAAGTTGTTAGTTGTTTCATTTATCTGTGGGACCATTTTTCATCTTTGTGTCTAACATGAAGGGATGAAAATACGTATTGTACAGGTTTATGCCAGGAAATAAGACATTTATTAATATTTTATCGAATCACACAATCTTCTTGGCAGTTTCTTAAATTTTATTATTCCCTTAGAGGTGGAATCTTTTATTTTGTTATGATATGTCTCAGTAATATTTTCTTGTGATGAGAACGTCTAAGAGTCAGTCCTAGCAACTTTTAAATATGCATAACAATATTTTTAACTATAGTTAATTTTCTGTTTTAGTGAGGATTTCTTATGCTTGCTATTTTAAAAAAAATTCTCACCTAAGGATATTTCTTCATTGCTTTTAGAGAGAGAGAGAGAGAAGAAAGGTGAGAGAGAGAAAGTGGGGAGAGACGGGGCGGGGCGAAGAAGAGGAAGAGGAGGAAGAAGAAAAGAGAAACATCAGTGTAAGAGAGAAATATTGATTGGTTGCTTTCTTATACATGCCCCAACCAGCGATCGAACCCACAACCTTGCCACCTACAGGGCAGTGCTCCAAGCAACTGAGCCACGCCAGCCAGGGCTTATTCTCGCTCTTAATAAACTGACCCCAAAAGTACTAATTAGTGCACTTGAGATCTGGTGGGTTTGTTTGTTTGTTTTGTTTTTCCCCCCAGATGAAAAATTGCCACAGATTTAAGTCAACTCAAAGATATCAACTGCCATGTCTGGTCCATTGGGCCTAATAGGTATCATCAGATATCATACACAAGAGTGATTGCCAGCTAAAATGTGAAAACACCAAATCAGGGGCCTTTTCATTAAATATTCTATTTTTTCCAAGTATACTAGCAGTCTGTTATCTGTAAGTTCACCCAATAATATTTCAAGGTATTTACATTTTCATCTTAGAATAATGAATTTGATGAATTTATTTCTGTTATGGATTGTAACATCCTCCTTTTTATGTCCTTTGTCTTTTCAAGTGGTTCCAGTGGATTATGGTGTGCCAGAGTCACTTACCCTAACCCTCAGGGTTGACATACTGTGGTGAAATCTTCCATGTGCTTTCATGCTTCCAGACCCAGGAGACTTCCCCTTTTTAGCTATTTTGCCTATAATAATCCCTTCATCCCTTTGACCATTAATTGGAAAATGATGACATTTAGAAAGGACATTTCTCAAAACCATGGGAATCCTTGTATTTGGACCAGATGTTAAGAGAATTTTAATATAGGAATAAAACATCTGTGACAATGAATGGCAGAATAGAAGAAAAAGGAACATGTATAACATTTAACGGGAGCATAAGTATTGTTAAGAAGGTAAAGATGTGTATGTGGATTTGCATTATTTTCATCCATTAACTTATTCCTCAGGTGGTGATGACTTGTCTGCACTATGTCTTGTTTTGCCCAGAGGAGGACATTTTCACAACCTTGTTTGACAATGGGGCAGATACACAGATAATCGTAGTTCAGGGTGATAAAGGCTATAATAGAAATGAGTATTGATGTATAGGGAGGCCAGGTAGGAGTAGGTGGAAAGCGGAAAAAAAAACCTGGAGAGGGTTTCTCCAAGATAAAGCCTGAAGATTGGGACTAGAGGCAGGGAAACCCATCCAAAACCAGCTGATGTTGCAGAGGTGAGAAGCAGAGGACTTGGTTAGGGTAGGGGAGTGGGCATGATTCTAGATAAGGATGAGGGAAGGGTTGTCAGAACATGGTGACAAAATGACGGACGAATTTTGGGAAAATGAAGGAAAGGGAGATGGTGGGCAAGTCCTCAGATTCTGAGTTGAATGTCTTGAGTGAGTGGTGTGGCTAGCTATGAGAGGAAACAGGCATGAAGAAGATAGTTGGTGAAGACGGGTATCAGGTCCCCGTGTTGGATGATGTACCTCTGGGTTGTTTATGTGCAGATAACTATTTTGATTTATGAGTTTGGATTATGTACAGAAGTTTTGAAGAGAATTATAGATTTGGAAGTTACCAGTTTTTAGAAAACTTGTAACATCATGTGAGTTTGAAGAGAAAGGCCACTGAGAATATGTAGATTGAGAAGTAATGAACCTTCAGGAAAGACTGGGGATCACGTTCATTTAAGAGAGCTGAGCAGTAAGAGTTCTGGATGCAGTAGGAAGATTAGGAGATTCAGGTGTTATGGAAAGAAACCAGGGAAGAAAGGCTTTCTGGGAGGTATTCAGGGAAAAGGTCCATGGACACAGATGCCATGGGGCTGCTTGGCTGCACAGGCTCACTGGATTTGACAGTCAGAGTGTGACCAGTGCAGTGGACCAGAGTAGTGAGGACAGCAGGGTTTGTCCTTTACTTCCTGCTACCGCTGTGTGCTTTTGCATGTTGGCAAAGACATCACACTCTGAGTTCTGCTTATCTTAACTAAAAGCAAATGGGAGCTATGAATAATAATTTTCACACATGAGAGTCATTTATAACTTGATTATCTTATTCTGTCCATCTGAGTTTCCTGCCCCGAGGAAATGACTCAGTAAAGCCCTTTAGAAATTGTCCATTGTTACCTTGAAGACCCATTATTTAAGTTTTCTTTTTTCAAAAGGACTCTTGTTGGTTTAGCTAACACAGAAATAGATTGAATGAACTTTCACTTAGTTTTAAAACCTGCTGACAGATAAAATTAATATTGCCTTTGTGTAAATAATAATTTTATCTAATGGACTTCATTTATTTTTATAGTTCCCTCAGGCAATCTGGAGCTAAACTAGGGGAAAAAGGCAAAAGTATAATAACAGTTCCCTTTGAAGAAAGATATAAAATAAGGTCACCGAAGCCGAACCATTATTAAAATATATAAAATGGTTTAATGTTTGCTTTTTCCCATTTTATACCATGAGGTCATTTTACATAGCCATAAAATCCCATCTCATCTCCATTCAGATATGATGAGAACCCACGAGTGACAAAGCCAACTTCTTCAATCACCTGAAGGCAGCAGCCAAGGGTGCTGTTGTAGTTAATGGCAATCAGTGTTTCCAAGTAACATGTTCCCAAAAGTGTGTCACTAGTTCACTGATGTTAAACCTCTTTTGACTGGAACTTGGGAGTCAAGACACATGGGTTAAAATAATATAGAATGGATCTAAGTTTTACAAAAAAAAGTATATAGAAGTGGAAGATGCGATATGTCTGGTGAACATCTTGATTCCCTGTAGAGACTCAAGATCGTAATAAGAAAACTTGAATTTTACTTTATTTCCCAAAGAATAAAATGTTCAGTTATTGTTTTTGAAAGAGGTTAGAAGACTCTATTTCCTTGAGCACTATGCATTAAGTTTATTGTTTTATTGATTCTTCATTTAATCCTATTTCCTGCTCAGTACCTGGAATATCTGAACTCTCACAAGGAAAGAACATAGGTTCGTTCAATATGTTGATTTCAGCCCTCAACACATCATACTGGTTGTCCTGGATCATTTCTTCTTGTTTTTTTAAACAGTCTTAACTTGAACCCATTCAGAAGCCATAGCTTCTGTCTTCTTGGCCATTCAGAGGGAATTACTCTGTCTTCTGGGTTTCCTGAGACTTTACTCCTTCTTTTATTTGATAATTATCAAAAGATAGATTTTTACTTGCTTGACTACTATTAACTGTGACCTTGAGGTGTCCCCACTGTGTCTCCTCATCTTTGCCCCCCTGTGTTGGAGTTCCATCCTTTACCCACAGGTGACATCCTTCACTGTAGCTGGTTGGTTAGTGATTCTCCCTACAACAGTGCATGTTTCTGTGCCAAGGGTTTATCCCTTATTATTAATTCTGCAGACAAGGCTAAGTGTCTGGAGGTGATTTAGATCATCTGATCTTGTGGCCCTTAATCAGTGTGTGGTCTTGCCAGTGTGAGTGGGAAGACTGAGCAAGCTTTGCAAAGAACCAGGAGGGAGTTGCCTCACCCAACTGGCGTGGCTGCCACAATACTCTTGAGAGGCCTTTAACCTGAGCCTTCGTATCTCACCTACAAGGAGAAGAGAGAGACAGGGTTATTTCAACCTTCTCTTTCACCTCTTGAATTCACTGAGTTGTTGACTTACTTCCTGTTTCATATGTACCAGGGAAATGAATAAACCACCTTCCAATGGTATTTGCTCAGTGGCGAGGAATGAATGGATTCGAAATGCTCAATAGCTCTTTGACTATGTGATTTCTGATTCATTCAGACAACTCATTCAGCGTGTTGGAACGCATAAACTGGGGACTGTAGCAACGTGTTCAACTCACAGCTGATTTATAATAAAAAGGAGAAGTCAAAACATGGGAACAGGGAAGGCTATATGCCTATAGTGTACAACCTTTGATGAAGAATCAGGCACTGTAATTGGTATATTGGAGTTTCCAGAAAAGACCTGCCCCCGTGGGTGCAGAAGGTAGAGGCTAGCCTGTACCATGCCCAGTGGGAAGACTCAGGACAGGTGTGGGACCTGCGGCATTAGCAACGTGCAGATGAGTGTGCAAGGTTGACTGAGGATCCTGACTAGGCCAGAGGGGCTGGAGGGATGCCTTTGCAGTGGGAGTAGTGGAGGTGGCATCTGGGTAATGGTGGTTGGTGAAGGGGCACAGTGTTTTCTTTGGAATGCAGTAGAGGAACCCTGAGAGTTTTTGAAGAAGGTTGGGCTGTTTACCTGGCAGCAGCTGACGGTTGTGCAATAGATATCATGTTTAGATGTGCCATTGTGTGTGGGGATGAGACCAGGTGGTGTGTTCGGATGGATGAGTTTTCAGGGGTTCTGCTGCTTTCAGTTTGGACTGCAACTTAATTCTGGGGGAGTGGTTGGTTCACCAGATCCCATAGAATAGGGCCAGGAGATGGGAAGAATGAATACAAATATACACATTTCAGAAGAGCTTTTCATCCCTTTCTACAAATCCTAGCCGCTGTGTTCCCGAAGTTATAATGTGCTGTAGCTTTGTGTATGTAAGAGGCACACAAGCAACGACAGCTCCTCAATTTGGCGTCAGCCCTGTGAAACTGAACACTGTGGTGGGCAGGTGTGAGGCATGGCTTCCTGAGCCCTGTCCCCTTCAGCTCACCTGACATCACTGTCCTCTCCCCAGTGGAAGTCCTGGTCTTTATAAACTCTGAGATGCGCCAATGGATCGGGCCGCTTCAACTTTACAGCAGATCCAAGGTTCAGAAGAAACCCAGCCTCCTCTGAAAAGAAGTATGTTAAGCTTATTTTGCATCTGTTTTTACTAATAAGTAGTTAGGCTTTGTTTCCTAAGCAAAAATTCTTGTGTAAGCACTCATTCTTTTTTTTTAATTTCTTTTTTTATCTGACAAGAGTTTTTTAAACTAAGAGGAATAGTTATTTTCTGTTCCCCAGAGCCTATTCATTTGTGGTGTGGGTGTGAATGGGAAATGTTATTTATTGCACACACACTTACACACAGAGTTTTGCTTATTTAGATGGAGTTATAGAGAGATCCTCCCACGTCAGGAAACTGAAAGGAAGGCTTCAGACGTTTTGAAGTAAATGCAAAAAAAGTGCTTCTATTCTGTAGCCCAAATTAGTCTGCTGAACTAAATCTTCCTATTGGCAAAATCAGTTGTTTAATATTAACTCACCTAATATATTTTTAATTTTTCAGAGGTAGTGGGATAAAATTAGAACTTTGATTGGAATTAATTCTTTGAAAATTTCTTCATAACATATTTTCCCGTGTAACAAATACGTAGTTATAATTAATGTGACTTTTCATTCTTATTGAAATTTTGCTGACACGACTCATTACCAGTTCAGCTGGGTGACTTATATAAGTGTATTTTAATATAACCTTTCAAGTGATGATAGCTTATTTAATTTCTAAAGAGGGAGAGGTACGCTGATACACAAAAGTTGGAGGTTCTCACTGGGGCAATCAGCAGCGTCTGGAGACAATTTGGTTTGGCAAAAGTGGGGAGGGGCTGCTGCTGGCATCTGGCCAGGGACGCTGTAAATGCAGCGAGCAATTCCCAGAACAAAGAATGACATGGGTGTAAGTGACAAAAGTGCTGATGTTGAGCACTGAAAATCCCTGATATAAGTAAGACCCCAGAGCTCAATGATTCCAGTGGAAGATGGAATTACTCAGTCCAGGGTGGAGGGGCCTGCTGTTTAGAGGTAAGCCTACTTAGAGCAAAGGCGTTCAGGGAGAAGTTAGCCTTGTGTGGCAGATGCTCAGAAAAGCCTACTCTGTAAATGATGGTGAATACCCTTCCCTGGCATCCTACCACAAGGATTGTTTATAGTACATTTATTTTAAGAAAAAAAGGTAACATGTATTCTGAAAATTATAAACTTCTAAAAATCACCTGTTCTCATTAAATGTTCTTCCCTTGGTGTTTCATGGCAAACGTGCAATTTCATCTCATCTCTGTGGGACTCTGTGTCCCATTTTAGCAGCGCTTACCCTTGACATGGCACCTCCTCCTTCCCTAACCGTCACTTTCCACATCCTGGGAAAGGGCATTCCAGGCACCTGTGTTGTTTTTCTCTTCCTTTCCTTCAGGAGGCTAAGATGCGAGCACTGAGGTGAGAGTCCATGGCTGTTGTTAACATTAGACAATTCTGACTGACAGTTGGTCCCTGGACTCATTCCGCAGGTGGCGGAAGGGAGCCTGTGTAGGCCTGGGCCTGACACATCAAAAAACTGTGCAAGAAGAGAATTTGCTCTTAGTCTCTAGTCAGCTTGGGCTCAGTTGGGGAGGTCAAGCTGGGGCAATGTCTTCTTCCATCTCCTGATGGAATGCTGCCCAGTGGTACCACTGTGGGTGCTGGGCATGGTGTCAATGTGGGGTGTCATGCCTGCCACAGAGCTAGCACTTTCTGAGGGCGTACTGGTACTTCATTCTCTTTCCTGCATTAACTTTTATCATTGCTGCTTTGTTTTGACATGAGGCAGTGGTAATTTACTGTGGGGAGCTGGTGAGGGTTCTCCAAACAGAACTAACAGGTTCTCTCTGTGAGCAGAACTAAATTACATCTAAAATATCTAACAAGTGCAATTTCATTTATTCTTTGTTAAGATACGTCATTTGTTGGCATTTCATACGTTAAGTCTCAGGTCAGGAGGATAAGAAATATGGGTTGCTTCATGTGTTTACCTCTGGACTGGAGTTCTGGAGCATTGCACAGTTTTGTAGACTATGACACCTTTCCAAGAGTGAAATTAATCATTCTTTAATTTTATAACTCAGGAAAGATACAACACCTGTGCCTTCATTGCATCACTGTCCATTACGGCACACTCTGCCTGGGCAGGGATGATGGACCCATCGGACAGATGCCCCCTGGCTCCCAGTTTCCCTCTGTGTTCCTTCCTCTACCTTGGTGCTCAGGACCTCTCACTTCCACAGATGCCACACTCTGGCCTTGTCTTGATTTGCAGTCCCTACACTTGTTTTCTGCTCAATTTGAACATTTTCAACAATGGGAGCATTGAGTCAAAGGGACTCAAAATACAGAGACTTTGTGAAATCTGATGCATCCTAAAATTTTTCTTCCTCTTTATGAAATCTCACCACGTACTCACAGGTACACTGCTTTAGAAGATGAGGCCTCTTTCATTTTTTGTGACCACATTCTTTACTAGGACTCCAGTAGCTTCTACACCTTTGTTATCTTCTGTCTGATACTTCTTCTCCGCTTAAATCTACAGTCTCTCCCCCACTCACCACTTCTCAGAAAAGAGGCCAGATTTAATGATCCATTGTTTTTACATTAAAAATTTCCTACGTTTGATTGTTTCATGCTTCTCTGAGTTCATGAATTTTCTTCGATCACCTGGCATTCAAGTTAGCCATCCACGTTTTAGCCCACCTTTGCTCCCTCCATCCCTGTCTGGTTTCTTGCTACGTGGATTCTGTCTCCTGTTTTGTTGAAACTGTCCTACCCCCACCGCCTGCCAAGTTGATTGTTGACTGTTCACTAAAGCCGTTGGTCTGCTTCATTGGGATGCAATTGACCAGGTCTCTTTTTAAAAAGTGTCATTTTTATATTTCAGCCTAACTTGATCTCCATTTTTGCTTGGTGAGCTACCTCTGATTTCCTTCTCATCTTCGTGTGGTGACTTTTTAAATTTCAGCTTTTAAACAAAGAAATAAACAAGTAATTTTCTTTAGCTCCTTCTCTCCCTTTTATTTCTCATTCTTTCCTTGGTGAATTTAACCACACCCATGATTTAACCCTTCCAAACATTGTATGCAATTTCTTACTTCTTTTTTTTCTGAGCATCCAGTCTGGATTTTCAACGGCCTGTTGTTTTTCCTTAAATATTCTCTTAGCATCTAAACCCATCAAGTATAAAAATAAATGATTACTTTCTCCTCTAAACAAAATTCTTCTGTTGATCAATATATTGAACAAAATGGCATTACCACCTTCACAGTTTTCTTGTGTTCTTTGCCTTGAGTGCATCCATGCCTCTTTGCTTTCTGTTTCTCCAAAGTTTGCAGATTAGAACAACAATCCTTTTATTTCATTTCACATTTTGGGTATTAGGAATTTGGGCAGGCCTCAACTGGGTCATTTGCTCATTTGCTCTCATACTTACTGGAGTCACTCAGTGGCTTTCATCTGCAGGTAACTCACATATGAGGTACCTTGGTGGGGATGCCTGGGAAGCTGGGCTCAGCGGGTAATGTCCCTAGGAGCTCCTGTGTGTGGTCTCTCTGGCAGTCTCAGAGTACCTGGGGTCTCAGTACCTATGGAACATGTTCTGAGATAGGGAGTGGAAACTGCCAGTTTTAGGGGCGGGCTGGGAAGCCAGCACACCATCCATTCTGTTTTGTTCGATTGAGCCAATCCAGATTCAAGAGAGAGGTCGTAGATGGACCTCAGTGAGGGAAGTTCAAAAACTCTGTGTCCCTCTTTAATTTGTCATACTTTCCCTAACCCATCACTTTAAATATTTGCCTGAAGTTTTATTCCCATTGACACCATTGGAAGTCACAGTTTCATTTATTTCTCTTCTGAACAATTGCAGTGGCTTCAGATGAACCTCTCCACCTCTGTGCTCCTTTCTACCCAGTTGCCTATGTGCACTGTTATACGAATAATTTTATTAATACTTCTTCTAATGTAATATTAATATGCTATGGTAGCTTGCTGCCTAAAAATAGAGAACTTAGATCTTAGTATAGTTTGCCTTCCAAATGTTAACCCAACCTTCTCTGTAAGCTGCTTCCCACTATATCTCCCTTTATATCCCCTGGTGTTGGGGTCAAGTATAGTAAACTGTTCCCAAAACACATTGCCTACTCCTTCCTCTTGCCTCCAGGGCCTCTTTTCATCCTCTTCCCTTGGCATGGAACGTAATTCCAGAAACCTCCATCTGTTGAAATCCCCTTCATCCTCGAGTATTAAACTCAAACGTGAGCCCCTCCACAGACACACCCTTGATAGCTCTAAATAGCAGCCAGACTCTCTCACAACTCCCACCACACTCCTGCTTCTTTTAAAAATAGTTTTCTAACGACCTGGACTGCAGTTATTTTTGCAAGCCTATTTCATTTTAAAGCTTATTAATCTTTTAAATTATTCATAATCTTTCAAGTATCAACACTTCCAGCATAGTAATTTCATCTCACCCAGTGGGTGCTCAATGTAGATTTCATTTGATTTATACTTGGTCTCTAGCCAGAAACTTTGCAGGCAGGTCATCTATTAATTTCAAAGGATAAATTCACCAAATATGGGCAATTTTTAAGAGTTAGGTATCAAATCAGCTTATTCACAAGTGACAGTGGTGATGACCTTCCTAAACGGGGTGTTTTGAATGTGAAAAAGGAAGGGCTGAGTTCTTAGGGTCCCCACATGCAGCTCTGTGTTTGCATGTGGAGATGAAGACGATGTTCCAAAGGAAAACCAATTCATAATCACGGTCCTTAACGGCATTCCTCAGGGGTGACTACGATGTCTCGGTCGTGCTTACACTTGAACATTTTCCCTTTGCTAATAAATGGTTTATCTCATAAAATTATTGTGAGGAAAAGAGGTTCTTATTGAGACACACACACATACTCACATATCAGCTAGAAAATTGTCCACTTGTGTCTAAGCCCTTGAAGTTCTTTTTACTTTATTTTATGTTTTTAAGGGTAAGTGACAGGATATTATGAAAAGACCACCCCCCGAAAACCTGAACTTGTTTTCACCTGTTGCTGCCCTTTGTGTGTTTTAGGCACTGTTCCCACATGACGGGAAGGCGAGCTTCTGGTTAGAAGGCAAGCGCGCAGAGTTAGACCCTCCTGCCCACCATGAAGGGAGCCTGTGTCATCGCGTGCCTCTTCTCCAGCCTGGGCTTGTGGAGACTCGCCCAGCCTGAAACAGATGCCTCTCAGTGCCAGAGAGCAGAGCACCCGGTCATTTCCTATAAAGGTAAGGGGCAAGCACGCTCTGGTGCCAAGGCACCAACTAAATGCACTTTCCACGCTCAGTGACAGAGAATAGCAGTGCTTGTTGCTCTATTATTCTGTGACTCTTGTTTTAGACACTTTAAAATAGGAGCAAAGTTGCAAAAACTTTCATCCAGAAATAGATCACTATCTGAAGAAGAATCCATGACTGGAGTTCTCACAGATAAGAAAGTCCCAGTGTTGATACCCCCTTTATTTAACAGGTGCTAGAAACATAATAGGCATTTGAACCAGGGGATAAACATGTGACCCACAGAAATAACACCAAAAAGCAAGGAAAACAGCCCTGGTCAGATGGCCCAGTTGGTTAGAGTGTCATCCCCTGCACCAAAGGGTTGTGGGTTCAATCCCTGGTTGACACTATACAACTACGGGTGGCAACCAATTGCTGTTTCTCTCTCTCTCTCTCTCCCTCTCCCTCTCTCTCTCTCTCTCCCCCCTCCTCCCTCTCTCCCTCCTTTTTTTCTCTCTTTCTAAAATCAATAAACATACCCTTAGGTGAGAATAAAAAAAGAAGAAAACAAAAATTGCTTTACTTTAGCATTTCCCAACAAACCCTTATTCTTGACACAAAATGTGATTTTGCCTCTCTCTGGCATTTCGTGGCAGACAGAATTAGTTTAATGTCTCTGGTGTCTCCATGGATCTATAGGGTTAATTAATTAGTATGTATATTCACTTATTTATTTTTTCATTAATCAAGGTTTATTTATTTTTTTTACCCTTGGCACTCAGTGTTCAGAAAAAAAAATAAATGTCTTTATTCTTGTCACATTGAGCTCAGTTATATTATGAAGCTAACCATAATTATTCAGTCACTGTATTTTAATAATCCATCCAATAGTTTTATGCTTAAATTTTTTTTAAATTTATTGATTTGAAAGAGAGAGACAGAGACAGAGACATTAATCTGTTTCTCCATCCATCCACAAACTCACTGGTTTACTCCTGCGCGTGCCCTGACCGGGGATCGAACCGGAAACCCTGGCGCATTGAGAGGACTATTCAACTACCTGAGCTACCTGGCCAGAGCCAACAGTTTTATGCTTTATTACTTTTTAAAGTTTGTATCATGAAAAATTTCAAATATATACAGAAACTGAAAAAATAGTTTAAGGAACACCCAGACCCTGCATTTATTAATTGATGACCCACCTTTTTTCTGTTAAACCCCCACTTATGGTCTACCCCACCAAATTATTTTGAAGCAACTTGAAGAGATTTTATCCATAGTATTTCAGTTTATGACTATCAAAGAAAGAGAATTCACAATACCATTGTCACATCAAACAGACAAAATTCCAAACAAAAGATAATTCTGTCATATCACCAGACATTTGGCAAGTACTGCGAGATCTCTGATGGTCTCATAGATGCTTACATGTTTGAGTAACAGGTGGATTGAATCTCGGTGGAGTCCATATGCTGCACCTGGTGGTGTATCTCTTGAGTCTTTTTAATCTTTTACTGTTTTTTGTTGTTGTTGCTCCTCTTTCAAATCAATTATTTAAGAAAAAAATCTAAGTTCTTTGTACTATAGAATTTCCCACAGCCTAGATTTTGCCCAGTGCATCTTATTGGCTTTGTTCAAATGTTCTTCTGTCTTGAATGTGTCTGTAAATACGTAGTGATATCAAGATGCTGCTTATGTTCCCGCCTCCCCTTAGCCACTTCCTCCCATTGATCTGACAACCGCCTATTTTGGCTGATTTTGTGTGGAAGGTCTCAGCTAGGGGTTTTGAACTGAGGAAAACATTTTAAAAACATGCACCATTAAGTTCTTCCAGATAGTTCCAAATTATCTCCAGGACTGTGGGTTTTCTGAACCTCTTCAGTCTTATGTCTACGTCATTCCCTCTTGTCCACAGAATCCTAAGTCTCTGTAGGCCAATATAAATTCTTTTGCCTTTTCCTGACATAGACACTTATTCATTTCAGAATAACAGTTTTGTGCAACTCTGGTCATTTTTGACTACTGAAAACTCTAAGATGATTTTCTTCTCTTAGTTGTCAGGTATAAATTTCATTGGGAAATTAAAGCAAGATTACTGCCTTGAAATCACTTGAAATAATTTCCTCTTATATGGTTATGCCAACTCAAATCCCAGTTACTTTTGTTGAATTTTGCTTTTAATTGTTAGAGATTTTAAAAATTTGCGTTATGTTATTATGTATTGCTTCAAAGTCAAATTCATGAAACAAGGATATTCAAGGAAACTAGCTTTCCTCTCTCTTTTTCTTGTTTACTCTCTCTGCTTTTAGCTAACCTTTTACTTATAGTTTATGGTTCATGCTTCTTTTTAAGTACAAACATACACACAATAGTCTTGCCCCCCTTTCTTAGATAAAAGGCTACAGACATACACACTTTTCTCTATGTAAGGTTTTTTGACATAATGATATATCCTGGAGGTCATTCCCTAGCAGTATAGATTTATGTCATTTCTTTTTATAGCCACATAGTGCTCCTCTATGTGATAAACATAGTTTAGGTTATTTTCTGTCACTTCTGATCAAGGATACTATTGCAATGAGTAGTGTGTCTTGCAAACAACTTTTAATATTTTTGCAAAAGTACCATTGGGAGACATTCCTAGAATTGGGATTACTAGGTCAAAAGGTAAATGTATGTGTGGTTTGCTAGATCTTGCCCAATTTCCATTCATGAAGGCTGTATCATTTTGCAATCTCATTTCCCTGGACACAAGTATCTGTTTCCCTCCAGTCTTTCCAGCAGAGTATACTGTTAGGCTTTGCAGTTTGGGCTGATCTCACAGTTCATGAATGGTATCTCAGCTTATGTTTAATTTGCATGTTTTTAATTAGGAGTGAATACAACAACAAACATTTAATTGGTGCCTGTTATGTACCAGTGTCTATGTTAAATGTTGAGGAGATTGAGGCAGAAAATACAGTCTCTGTTCGGATTTTAGAATACCTTTAGGAATGTTAACCAAAAGGATCACTGTATAACATTTTATTAAGAGCCATAATGGGTGTCATTGCTGGAGGCTGTGGGATCCTAGGAGAGGGGCATCTGAACTGGACAGCCCAGGCTGAAGAAGTGTGGTTAAGGAAGGGTTCCAGGATGAGGCCATGCCAGAGCTGAGTCCCAAATGATGGTCAGAAGGTGTTTGTGAATCTCATGAAGGGGAAAGAGTTCTGGGGGACAAGGACCAATACATTGGTCCTGAAGGGAGGGAGGGGCATGGTATTCTTTTTTAAAAATTTTTTTTTATTTTACTTATTTATTTTTAGAGAGGAGAAGGGAGGGAGAAAGAGAGGGAGAGAAACATAAGTGTGTGGTTGCTTCTCACATGTCCCTTATTGGGGGCCTGGCCCACAATCCAGGCATGTGCCCTGATTGGGAATTGAACCAGCGACCCGTTGGTTTGTAGGCCAGCACTCAGTCCACTGAGCCACACCAGCCAGGGCGGGAGCATGGTATTCTGCAAGCGGCATGTACAGTGAGTCATGAAATCCTAGTGTAAGTTCCAGAGAGGACATAGAGGGAGATGAGGCTAAAGTGGTTGATGGAGTTCCATAATGTAAGGTGTTGAAAGGCATCTTGGGAAGTCCCCCGTGTATCTGGGCAGGCTCAACCTGGAGGATGGCAGCACAGTGGCAGGGAGACCCCATTCTGGGGCTGCTGTTGTGGTCAGAGGGAGCAGTAATGAGGAACTGGGCTGAGGGAGTGGTAGCAGAAATGGGAAGAATTGGGTGGACTCTAGGCATTTGAAGGTTTTTTTTAATTGATGATTTAATAGATATAGGGGGAGAAGAAAGCACTGAGTATGATCCCAAGGTTCTTGGCTGTTTATTCACTATGGAAGGAAGATGGGGAAGCAGATTTGAGGGATGTGGCAATTTTAGATGGAGAAAGCTGAGTTTTTACCTGCCACCAGATGGAATTATCTAGTTGAGAACAAGGCATCATGAGAATCAACAATGAAAGACTTTTCAAGAGGGAAGTGACCATCAGATTATTCAGTGATGCAGAGTTTAAGAAAGATGTAGGCCAGAAGGTAGAGTGACAAACTCATCCTGGTTTGCCTTGGACTTCCCTGGTTTCACACTGAAAGGCCTGTGTTCTGAGAAAACTGGTACAGAGGGTCACCCTCCCAGAAATTCTGTAAGCAATGGTGTATTTGTTTCCTGGTGCTGCTGTACCGAAGTACCACAAACTGGGTGGCTTAACACAACAGAGATATCTGTTACAGTTCTGTAGGCCGGAAGTCCCAAATCAGGCCTCAGCAGAACCACGTTTTCTCTGAAGGCTCCAGGGGAGAATCCTTCTTTTCCTCTTGTAGCTTCTGGTGGTTCACTGATATCCCTTGGCATGTAGGCTCATCACTCTGTTCTCTGGGTCTGTAGTCACACAGCCTCTCTGTGTGTCTGTGTCATTTTGTTCTCTTCTTATCATGACACCAAGCATGTTTGTTTAGGGCCTACCCCAACACAGCATGACTGTATCTGAACTAATTACATCTGCAGAGGCCCTATTTCTGAATAAGATCACATTCACAGGCACCCAAGGTTAGGATTTCAACATAACTTTGGGGAGGACACAACTCAACCCATAACCAATAGCATTTAGCCCAGAAGGTTTAGGACAGTGCAAGAGGAGGGAACTAGATGCTGATCAGTGGAGGGATAAGCATGGGATGAAGAAACAGATATAAAGGGAGAGAATTATTGTCTCAGCCCGCAGGGACATGAGGACGGGGGATGGCTTTTAAGAGAGCATTACTTAATCACCCTTAAATGGTGATGAGAAGAAGCTGGGTGACACGAGAGGCTGAAGAGAGAAGGGGAGGGGGAGAAAACTGATGAGGCAAACTCCTGCACTGTAGGTGGGAGCAGGACGCTGGTCGCAGCAGGGGGCTTAGCTGGCAGAAAGTGACTCCACCTCCAGTGAGGGGAGGGAGTGGTCAGGGCACCCAGGATGCAGGAGAGTGTGCTGTTCCTGAGAACCTCCATCTCAGCTGAGGAGTAGGCAGGCTGAGGGCCAAGAATGTGGGTATTTTAGGAAGGAAGTGCTTCGCTGAAGGGATAAAACTTGGCCAAAAGCACACACAAAGGTTCCCTGTGGATGCTAACAGCCCAGGCTGTCCTTGAAGTGACTCCTGTTACAGCTGAGCAAGGGGGCACCACTAACCTATGTGCCCACTTTTCTCTAGCACAAGACTCTTCAAGAGAGTTTGAGAAAGCAGGATGAAACACTGATAAGGAAGAAACGAAAGGACTGGATAATCTTGGCTTATAAAAATCTTGATTTCTGTGTACGTTTATAACTTCACGATTTAGTGTGAAAACAGTGGGGGCGCTCTGCCCAAGAGGCTGTTAGTGAAGTGAACCAGATGCGATAGTAATGTCTTAATATAGCAAAGCACATTTTATTGACGTCTTCGTTAAAACATTTTATTTATTTTAAAATTAAAAAAATAAATTTATTGGGGTAACGTTGGTTAATAACATTATATAAATGTGGGGTGTACAGTTGTGTAGCATCTGTACATTGCATTGTGAGCTCACCACCCAGAGTATAGTCTCCTTTCATCACCATGTATTTGACCCCCTTTATCCTCTTCATCCTACCCCCACCCCTCCCTTATTGAAGTCTTGGTTCCATTTACCTGGCAAGATGGAATCAAGATGCCGGTGGACCATTTTTTCTCAGCCTCAGTTTAATACCTGCCATTGTGGGCTTTTCCTGTCTTCCGGAGTTTGTTGCTCAACTTGCTCTAACAGCTTGCTGTGTTTGGAAAGTTACTCCCTGACTGCGTGTTCTGGAATATTTATCCCGGATTGTGCAGGGGCTGCTGAAACACCCTGACCCATTAGAGATGCACCGTTCACACTTAATGTCCTTGTCGTTTGCTTAAATGTCTGTTCCAATAAAGAGGGGGGGAAATAGTGACCCTTCAGGACAGCGTGTTTCTCAGCATGCTTACTGAATCTCATAACGATCTCTGAAATGAGTTTTAAATGTTTAATGTTCACTTAGGCGATAGTGCCATATTCTGCTTTGGTTTGTTTATTGATTAAAGTTTACCCAGCTATTTGGAGAGTGTGTTCCAGTTATAGGAATTGGTTTATGGGGAGAAGTTTTATTTAATACATTAAGTACAGAGGAAGACCACTGGTGGGGTGAGTCATGCCACACTTAGGCATTCTTTGTCTTGGAGTCTTACTATTGTGATTAATTTGGAGGCCTCTCTTCAGTGTCTTAGCTAGCAGCACTTGCTATTAATGCCTGAAATCACTCCTGCCTGTAGAATCAGGCAGGGCACTATTAATGCCAACCTCACGTCCCTGAGATCTTTATCTCTGGCTCTTTAGTGTTCTTGTTGAGTGTCTTCCTATGTCAGCATCATTGATTGGCCTGAGAATTGTTTTGGAACTTATTTTGGAAGATCTATATGGATGCTTGATAAAGGATTAGAAACAATTGGCCCCAGATTTTGGAAAGGGCATCTGAAGGAATCAAAATGGGTGTTCTAGCTTGGGCCATCACTGGGGTGGGACTTGTGCCTTGAATTTAAATCATTGTCTTTATCCCCACATGGAGTCAAAGGTGAAAGAGTCATGACTGAAAGGTTTTGACATAGGATCCTAAATTGGCTTCTAGTCTGATACCATGGGATGAATAATTATTTTTCATGGGTCCTGTATTTTTCTTTTGAATCACATAATTATATTCTACTGTATATTTGTCATTATTTTGTTAAGTGTTGACATATTTCGTTGACTCTTCTTTGTGTTAACTTCCTGGGACCGCAGCCTCTCCCACATCTGAGAGGCTGTCTTCCACCAGTTTGTAAGGTGGCTACATGCACGTTTCCTTTTGCCCCATTAACTGCCAACCTGCCCTTTGTTCTGCCTTCTGCTGTTCTTCACTTCACTTCCTGATAGTCCCCGGAGCTCCTCTTTGGGCTGGAGAAAGTGTAGCCTGCACAGCTGCTGCTATTACCCTCAGAGGCAGAGTGAACTAGCCTTCTAGAAAACAGTGATGGAGGCACTGGAAAGAGCCCCAAGAAACCATTTCTGTGCCATGGCTCCATACATGTCCCATGCCCCCAGGCAAGTCCCATGGCTCCCTGTCTGCCCTGTGGCCCCGTGAATGTCCCATGTGATCATGCCTGTCCCACGGTACAGCATTTCCTCTCTGGGTGTCGGCTGTCTGGTGTCCAGTGGCCCAGACAGTCTTGTGGTGTCCTGGTGCGGGTTGGATTTCTTCTCTAGTTTCCAGGACCCTCATCATCACAGCTAGAGCTGCGGTGGATGATTTCTGGAGTTCTTGTGAGAGTTCAGGGTCTACAAATATGTAAACCTTGATTAAAATTGTTTCTAGTACTTCATCGTGTTCATCTATCTCAGAGCTGTCATTTGTCCTTCATAAAATCACATGTGTATGTGCCTCCATGACGGTAGCCTATTTTCTACATGGAAGAATAGGAAATATATTTTAATTAATAATAGATGGTATAAAATTGATCTTAATATTTTATATAAATCAGATTAAAGTATAGCAATATACCACTAATTATTGAAAACAGTCTTGAATTCAGTGCTTCTTTCTGTAAATTTATATAAACCAAGTATAATTCTTTTTGGTTTTATAACAGGGATGAGTTATTCTCCTGTGAGTTGGGGAAGAAGAGTGTAGTTTGGATCCTTAAAAAGTCCATTGTTTCATGAATATGTTGACTTTTGTTATGCACATGACTGCATGCTTCATAGAGTATAATGTCAGAATCACATGGGCAGATTGTTCAAACCAGTTTGCAAGTGAAGCAGCTAAGGTCCATGTGCACTGCCTGGCTTTTTTTTTACATAAAAACTGCATTTGGGAATTAGTTTTTGATTTTAAAGTCTGTTGCTAGTTTGCTATCTGAAAAAAAGTAGAATATTTAAAAAGGTACTGCATTTCAATTTTTAATGTAGGTATTTCATGACTATTCATAAATGCATAGCGGTATTAGTGGTTTTATACTGCATTTTCTTCTAACACCTCT
The DNA here is from genome assembly GCA_004024845.1 of Tonatia bakeri. Taxonomy (NCBI): domain Eukaryota; kingdom Metazoa; phylum Chordata; class Mammalia; order Chiroptera; family Phyllostomidae; genus Tonatia; species Tonatia bakeri. The sequence goes on from PVIA01004032.1 coordinate 112,441, forward strand.
GTGTGTTATTCAGTGAGTAACTGGTTCCTATGTCTACATTGTGCTTTGATGTTGTTATTGATCTTTGCCTGACAAGACCTGAGACTATCCTTGTTTTATGTTTTTTATAAATAGTCATTTATTGAGTTTTGAGTACTATTAGTAACTTTTGCATTACTTTTGAGTTCAAGGGCCACTAATAAAATAATTTGTGAATGAACATCTGTATTTTATCTTAAGATAAACCTTTCATTTTTTGATTGATTTATCTCAGTGGGGAAATAGTTTTTATTATTTTAAGACTGCAAGTGGAGTACTTTATAAAGGAAGTAGTTCAATGTAATTGCATTAAAACTGGGAACAAAATTTTGTAAAGTTAATGTCAGGATTCTGATTTAAAACATTCATTTCATTTGGCCTCAAATGGTATGCTGTTTTGTTTTATTTATCTTTAAGCATGCTATAGTCTTTCTAAGCATTAAATGAGTAATTTCTCACACTGAAGGTAGATAAAATCTTGTCCTTATTTTATGTATAAAGGAAAAGTTGGAGATCAAATGTAGGGTGGATAAAGTTTTAATTAGGTAGTATTTTTCTTGGATTTATGTCCTATGTGTTTGAGGATGAAGGCAAGGTAAGCAACCATAGTTACATTCAAGAGACAAAGCATCAGGCCAGCTCCAGCAGACTCTAGTGCTGAGGTTTACCTATTACCAGCGTCACAAAGAAAAGACTCCAGCAAGGTTTTTGAATCTAATTTAGTTTGTTTACTAATTTAATCAACACCTTAACTTTTGATTTTCCAGAAGGTGTTTTGTTATGGAGTGAAGAAGGGCCAGAGGTTGACTCTAGCTTTCGGAGGAGTTATGTTTGATTTCTCTTTGCTTTCCCATTTCCTGCATGTGACTCGGGGCTGATCACATGTTTTACATGAGGCAGGAAGCATTCTCATTCATGATTAAGAGCTCAGTGACATGTGTTAAATGCCAAAATGAATAGATTCCTCCAATCTGCAGTATAACAAGTTGCAGGAAAGCAATTTGACCATTCTTACTTTGAAAGCTCCCTGGGCACGTGCAAGGTAGGCTGTACACCATATTAACTGGAATCAATGAGGCTAGACCCTGGCACCAGGCACGGCTAACAGAGTGCTCCTCAAAGCTCTCAGAAGGTAACTAAAAACTGTCATCCTCATTTGTAGTTTTGGCTTTTTGCCATTGTAGTTCCTGGCTTCAGCACACAGAATGTTTTAGCTTCTGCTTGTTTGATAACAAAAGCAGAGGTACAGTTCACTGACTATTCAGTCGATATTTACTGAGTGTATGTTATGTGCCAGAGATGGTTTCAGTCACTGGGGTTGCCCCAATAAGCACAAAAGTTAGAACTCTCCACCTACGCTTTGTTTGCATTCTATCAGGGGAGACAGATGATATTAGATAATATAATATAGAGTGGGCTATATAGTGATAAGGGCTGAGAACAACTACAAAGCAGGGAATGGGTTAAGTGGGGTGTGGTGGATACAGGCCAGCAGTATCCATCTCTGGGTACTGTCTCCCACATACACAGAGACAACCAGGTCCTGTGGGAGAGTAGAGACAGAACGGCCAATCTCTCTAATGAGGAGCACCCCGTTTCTATTCCCAAGCAGATTTTTATTAAGAATGCAGACTCAGTTTGTGGATTCACAGTCTGGCAGAAAAGATCAAAAGAAATAGGTGACTTACAAAGGTGCTGACAGAACTCCCGCTGTGATTCTGGGCAGAGATTGGAGTTTTATCATTTGAAAGGATTACAGGGCCCAACGGGCTGTTTTTGGTTCCTATCTGTGCCTTTAAATTCTAATTCAATAACATCCTCCAGCAAACAGATCTCACAGGATCTTGCATATTCTATGTCCCAGGCCTGATTACCCTGGGGGTCTGCCGTCTCTGGTCTGGGCTGCACCCCTTAGCTATTTCCGCAGGCCTGAGTTGGGCAGGAGACAAAGGCAGCCAGGAGACTTGGATTTCTCACATCTAAGAACAAAGACTCAGGCTTTGACAAAGCTGAGGGGGCAGGGGTTGATGTTGTTCACCCCTTCATTTCCACATCCCTGTGAGTCTCTTCTCTGAGGCCTCCACGTGATCATGCCTGTCTTAGGCCATTCCCTCCATGGGAAATCATACCCGTCATTGGCTAACTGATCAAGATTAGGAGACCAGCACAGAACAGGCAGCGTTCATGCCAGGGGAATAAGTTTTGTCTCCTTAGTGGCTCCTGGTCCGGAGGTCTTTCACTCAACCTAAGTCACGGATGGTTACAGCTTCCTGAGACCAGGCAGGGTGGTTCCCAACAGTGGGGGAGAGTCTTCCAGTTTTCATCAGGGTAACCAGGTGTGCCAGACCTTTCCCTGTTACCTCTCAGCCCCACACTTACCCCTTTTTATTCTGTGTGCAACTGGGCAGGGGATTAGAAAAATTTCTCAGGCTCCTGTACCAGCTGAGTTCCTATTAGGATGTATGAATGTTAGGAACCAGCAGTTACTGAGGAGCCTGGAGGAAGAGAGGTCACATTTATGCCTCCAACTGCACAGATGAGGATTGAAAGGCAGAGGCAGGGTTTTTTGGCAGTTCCTGCTGGAGTCACAGCTGGAGGAGAGCACAGCACAGGGATGGGTTGTGGGCTCCAGCCCAGCTTGTTAGCAGCTGCTTATCACTGTGTGTCATGTACTCTTCCTTTTGGGTCTCCCTGGCCCCGTTCTTCATTTGTTTACTTTGTGAGTTCTTAGAATACCTTTACAACCAGTTCCCTCTGTTGAATTTTCTCTATTTGAGGTATGTAAGTTGGCTTCTGCTCTTCTGGCTGGATTGTGACTTTACAAAGGACCTTTTGAGTGGGGACTTAAAAGAGACAAGGAAGTAAGCCATGTGGATAACTGAGGAAGGAGTGTTCCAGGTAGAGGGAAGAGCAAGTGCAAAGGCCCTGAGGTAGGGCCATGCTCCCCAGGTTTTAGTGACAGCAAACAGGTCACGGTGACCAGAATGGCATGAACCTCAGAAGACAGTAATAGAGACAAGGTCAGAAAGGCTAACTGGGGCCAGGTTCTATAGGGCCTTTCAGAATTTTGATTTTTATCTTGGTTGAGGTGGGAAACTCGAAGATTTTGAGTAGAGGAACAATGCAACATGACTGAAAAGGGTCACCCTGGCTGCTGTGCTTAGGATTGACTGAACAGCAGGTGGGTGGGTAGGATGCCGGGCAGGGTGACCAGTTTTGGGGCTGGTGAATAATCTAAGCTGGAAATGGTAGTGGCTTGGAGGAGGGTGTTATCAGTGGACACAGGGAACAGAAGTCATTTTCTGCATATAGCTCATTTTGGAGATCAAGTTCAAAGTTTTTCTTTTCAGATTGTATATGTACTTTTAAGAGAAAGAAACAGGCAAGGTTGTACTCCAAGGCTTTTGATTTGAGCAACTGGAAAAGTGGAGAGATGCTAGTTACTGAGATGAGGAAGACCGTAAGAGAGTTACATTTGGAGGGGTATCAGGGGCTCCATTTTGGACATGTCCACTGTGAAATGGTTCTTTGACATCTGAGTGGAAATGATGAGTAGTCAGCTGCATATACAAACCTGGAGTTCTTGGCTGAATATGAGCATTTGGGAGTTATTAATACATAGATATCATTTAAAGCCATAGACTGGATGAAGGTTCTAGGGGAAAGCATGCATAGTGAAAAGAGAAGAGGTATACTGAGTGAGCCTGGAAGCCATTCAGGGCATAGAGATTGGAGGGATGAGAGCAAATAAAATGGAGAAGGGAGAGTCAGAGATATCCTGGAAGCTAGGTGAAGAAAATGTTTCCTTTGAAGTGGCCTAGCAGGCTAAAATCCAGAGACTTGGCTCTGAAGACCAGAAAGCAGGAGGCTGATATTAATTTGCTAACAGGAGAGGAGTTTCTAAGATGGACTCCACTGGGCAGAAGAATATATATCAGATACTTTAGATTATCATGGACATGTGCCACATATTTTGAATATGAATATCCCTTGAATGATGGCCAAAAAGAGAGTTGCCCTAGTAATCTTTAAGAAATAGTATTGTATGAGGTTTCTATCTCTACAAAGAGAAAGTTCAGAATTTGGCTTGGCATCCATAACTGAAGCAGCACTAGCCAGCTGTTGAAGAGTAGAGAGAACAGTATGGTCAGGAAAACAGATGTTGGGTTTGGTCCTGCGACTTAGTAATTGAACTTGAGTAAGTTGCTTAAAAAATGAGAATGATAACACTAACTTTGTAGGGTTCTTGAGTAGGGTAAATAATAAGTGTGTGTGTGTTTTTGTATGCGTGAAAGTACAAAGAAGTATAATTCAAGATGTGATTATAGCCAACATTAAAAATAGCTGACTTTGAACTTGAATGAAGTTGTATAACACTATTAGCAATTTTTGAACACTCTGAGGCACACTAATTTGAAAAACTAGCAGTCATGAAGTGAATGAGAAATTTGAATATTCATTCTTCATGATTTTTGTCTGGGTTTTAAAGTTAATCACTGTATAATGCAAATATTTGTTGGCAACTTCTCATTTATGGGGTTAAAGGGAAAATCTCAAATCATTGCATGGATAGTTCAAGCCAGATTTAAACGTTTTCTGAATTCAAAAAAAAAAAATGGTCTAGGATAAATTAAAGCATGACTCATTCAAATTTAGAACTCATTTAAATGCTTTTATTTTTTTAAATTCAAAGGGTCAGCCCTACTAAAAAAATTGTATAAAAAAAGCCCAGAATGGAAATCATAAATCCTCCATTTGACAGTGGGAACACCAAATCTTAGATGAAAAATCCATGGATTAAGGTATAAATTTGAAACCCAAATCAATTAATTTTGGGACTAAAAATACAAAACAATGTATTCATATGTAGAATATATGAATGTGCGAATTTTTTTCCCATAAGAGTTTTAAATCATAACATCTTGTCCTAACTTTGGAAATTGAATACAGATTTGTCACGGCCACTGACTGGCAGTGACCTTGGAATGCTGCAGATGGCTCATCAAAACACGAGACAAACATACACAGAGACAACTGAGTCCTATGGAGAAATAGGGACGAAACGGCCACTCTCTCTAGTGTGGAGCGCCATGGCCACCCTCCCTAGGGGACAGCACCCCATTCTCCTGTCCCAGCAGGCTTTTATTGGGTTTGTTTGCATAAGAATTCAGGTAAAGCTCATTACTCATTGCCAGGAAGAAAGGATCAAACAGTAGACAAGAAGGAAGTCTGAGGGCCTATTCTGAGTCAGGGTCAAAGAGCTGTAAAAGACTTTGAGGAACAAACTTACTTCTTCATTGGACCCTTTCATTCAATTGCGGGCATTCTAAACAAAGCAGGTTTCACAGGATTTTACATATTCTTTCTTAGGCCTGATCACCCAGGGAACACACCCTTTTTAGCACAGGGCTGTACCACCCTCTGTCATTGTTTCAGGCTTAGGTGGAGCAAAAGAAGTAAGGCAGCCAAGAGATTAGGAGATTTTCTCGCAGATGGAATGAAGACTCAGGCTTTGTCAAAGCTGAGGGGCAAGGGTCCATCACCCCCTTTTGCTATAGCCCCTGAAGTCCTTCCTTGGGGGCCTCCCATGTGATCGTGCCTGTATTAGGTCATTCCCTTCTTGGGGAATCTTACCCATCATTGGCTAACCTACCAAGCATTGGGGACCAAGCAGGTTGAAGTAAAAGGAGCAGAAGTGGCGCTCCTGCCAGGGAGATAAGCTTTTGTCTCCTTGCTGGCTTGTGGTTCCAAGGTCATTCCCTCAGCCTTAACCTAGGTGGGGGTTACAGTTTCTGAAACCAGGCAGGGCAGTTCCCAACACAGATTTCCAGAGAGCTTCTATTAAATTTGTCTCTTGTTTGACCAAGATGTGGTAAACCAATGACTGTTTTTTTTTAATGGAAAAATGATATAGGGAACTTTACCATCTAGCCATGATGAAAAAAAAAGGCACTTGACTTGCTGTCTTGCCTTAAATAAGACAATCAGAAAAAATATTGGGGAGTTTTCAGATGATGTAGAGCAGACAGAGGGCAGAGCAGGATTGTGATTACTTAAAGAAAGGAAATCAATGAGTCCTATGATTGCCTCTGCTCACTTGAGGTAGTTTCTAAGACATAGCACAGTAATAGGGAATACAAACATAAACCAGCATAAATCAAGTCTCAATACATTTAAAAGGATTGAAATCATGCCTGTCTGATCTGTAAGTACATCAGAACCAAACTAAAGATCAATAACAGAATGACATATAGAAAATTATTTTGCTCTTCAAGTAATATACTTCTAAATGACTTGTAGGTTAAAGAACAAATCAAAAGGAAAATTCTGAGGGGGTAAAAGGCAGAAAACTGTACTTGAACAACAATTAAAATAACATAAAATTTTTTAAAAAAAGGAAATTCTAAAATATTTCCATCTGAATGACAAAAGCACAGCCTAATCCAAATTTTAGTGTTACCCAAAGTAGAGCTTAAAAGGAAATTTATAGTGTTATTTTGTTATATTAGTGATGGAGAAAATCCATTACAATGATTTTGGGATGTTTCTTAGGGAAATAAAAAAGAAAAAGAAAGTTAAATCTATAGTAAATAGAAAAAAGAAAAATGATGAAGAGAATAAGTCAGTGAAGTGTAAAAAAAACTAATGAAGATCACTGAAACTAAACAAGATCAACAATATCAATAAACATGTAGCCATATTGATTCAGAACAGGAGAGAAGACATATTTACCAATATTAGGAATGAGACATAATTAATGAATGAGACATCACTATAGAACCTACAGAAGTGAAAAGGATAGTAATAGAAAACAATGAACAACTTTATGCCAATAAATTTGACAACTTAGATGAAATGGACACATTCTTTGAAGATATGAGTATATCCAAATTCATTTAAGAAGAGAAAAATAACTGAACTAATTCTGTATTTATTAAAGAAATTAAACTTGTAGCTTAAAATCTTTTCAACAAAGAAAAATTTAAGGAAAAAAAGTACTAATTCTGTTCTTTCACTGTAGAAGAGTATGGAACACCTCTCAGCTTCTTTAAGAAGACATCATTACTCTTTTACTGAAGCCAGACGAGACATTTCAAAATATAAACTATGGATCAGTAACTCCCACAAATGTAGACACAAAACTTCTTAATATAATTTTATCAGTTGAATCCAGCAATATGTAAAAACAATAATACGTTATGTACAGTTGATTTTTATCCCCAAACTCCAGCATTGCATAGGATTTCAAAGGTTTAACATTTGAAAATCAATCAGTGTAAATCAATGTATTAACTATACTTTAAAAAATATTTATCTCAATACATATAGTAAAAAATACCTTTTTACTTATCATGAAAAAGCTATTTGATAAATTTCAGCATACATTGAGGATGAAAACTAGGAGTGGAGGTATTGCTATATGACAAGGCTTCTTTAAAAACTCAGTCTAACACGATGCTTAATGGTGGATGTTTAAAGACTGCGTGCTTTCCACACAAGGGTGTCTACTCTTACCACTGAATGTTTTTAGTTACTGTACTAGCCACTCTGAGAGATAAATAAATAATACATTTTAATAAAAGTAATATGATGAACAAGTAGATGGCATGCAGCTTGGAAAGGAAGAATTACAGCTCTTTTGGTAAACAAGATTATCTATATGGAATATTCTAATTAAATTTTTAAAAAGTATTAGAACTAACAAGTGAATTTATGATTTCAAGATATATAGTGAATATAAAATACTCAGTTGCATTGTGATATACTATCAACTAATACTTAGAAATTGAAATTAAATTATATCCTTTATAGTAGTATCATAAATATGAAATAGGGGATGTGTTTAACAAGATATGTGTAGGAGCTGAGCATTGAACACAACAAAACATTAAAGGAAATTAAAAAAGACCTAAACAAATGAAAATGCTTATATATACATCAGTAGATTCAATCTTAAGATAACAGTCTGTACCATATGTATTGCAGCTGCACCACATGAATTGCAATCAATAGATTTATATCAATCCAATAAAATTTTTACTGTTTTTATTATATAAAATGAAAAGCTGCTTTTAAAACATATGGAAATGCAGAGTATTTGAAAAAGCTGAAAATATTTTAAGAAAGATCAATATTAGAATACTTAAAGTGCATGAATTCAAGATAATGAGGTGTTTCCACAGGGATAAACACATGAGTCGATGTAACAGAAAACAGAGATTAGAACTAGACCCACACATATTGTCAGTTAATTCTAAATAAAGTGGCCATGGTAATTCAGTGAGGAAATGATTATCCTTTCAACAGATAGTACTGGAGAAATTGGGCATCTATATGCCAAAATTAGCTGAAAGGGATCATAGACCTAAAGATCTAATCCTCTAAAAGAAAACCTGTGAAAAAAAATTCCTGTGCCCTTAGATTAGGCAAAGAAACAAAAACCATATAAAAATTCTGATGAATTGGACCACAGCAAAATTAAAAACATTTGCTATTCGAAGACACCATTGAATAAATGGAAATGCAAGGCAGATGCTATGTGAAAACATTTATAAAACCTATGTCTGCTAAAGATCTTGTGTCCACATACAGAAATAAACCCTTACAACTTAAGAAAATGAATAATCCAAATTTTTAAAAATGGACTAGAGATTTATTCAGGTTACAAAATACTAATGATAACCATGGTGAGCTTTATACATGCAGCAGAGTGGCTAAAATTAACAAGTCTGATAATGCTAAGTACTGGCAAGAATGTGGAGGAACTGGACCTCTTACGCTTTGCTGTTGACAATTTAAGGTAGTGCAGCCACTTTTGCAAATGTAGAGTTTCAGCAGAAGTTACACATACCCTAGCCCTAAATCCCAGCAAACTCCCTCATAGGAATTTGCCCAAGGGCAATGAAATGTTAATGTCTTCAGGAAGACTACTGCCCAAAGGTTCATAGCAGCTTCATTTATACTAGCAAAACGGGGGATCAAAAGCCCATCAATGGGAATGCACAAATTAATGGGTAAAATGGAATATGTGGACAATAAAGGGAAACTACTTATAGGCAAGAAAATGGGCGAATCCGAGGAGAATTATGCTGAGTGAGAGATGCCAGATACGAGACTACAAATTATTTATTATCACTTTACGTGAAATTCTACAAAACATAAAGCTAATGGAGCAGCATACCTATCAGTGTTTGCCTGGGTCCAGGGTGAGGGAACAATTTCACTGCAAAGGTTTGTGAGAAAACATATAAGTTAATGAAAATATTTTATGTCATGATTGAGGACATAATCAGTGTTTGCCTGGGTCCAGGGTGAGGGAACAATTTCACTGCAAAGGTTTGTGAGAAAACATATAAGTTAATGAAAATATTTTATGTCATGATTGAGGAGGTTTATACATTTGTTAAAAATTGTTGAATTTAAGTTGGCAGATGTAATTGTGTTTAAATTATACCTCAGTGAAGCTAGTTTTAAAAATTATGTAGCTTCCAACTCTAGTGGAGAAGCATGGACTTGTCCAGAATGTGGGATCTAGTAATCTGACTGCTTAGGAAGTAGCCGAAGTTTGCCACATGCCCTTGTCACTAAGGCCAAACATGCGAGAACTGTACAGTGAGAAAGGTACTTATGAATAATGTGTTATGCAACATTTAATACAACAAGTAACTATGTGTGTATCCTAAAGCTATCTAAAATCCAAAATATTCTGGTCTATAATGAAAACCCACCATGTAAACTGTTTAATCAGTAAAGTTTTTTCCTCAAGTTATTTTAGAAGATAAAAACCCTAATAATTCAGTGTGACTTGATGTTAGAGAGATACTTTATATAGACAGTTTCCTCTTTAAATACTGCCCCTTCCCAAAGAGTAATCTTTGGAGGAAAATATTTCTGGCTTACATGTGCTTTGAGACAATGTCATCACACTGAGAAGTGCTGATTTGTCTTATTTGGAAAGAGAGTTGACTTGGGGTGGTGAATCCACAGTACAATATACAGATGATGTATTATAGAATTGTACACATGAAGCCTATATAATTTTATTAACCAATGTCACCACAATAGATTCAAAATAAATACATTTTAAAAAGAGATAATAGTACCTCTTGGAATTAGCAGCTGTCAGAACCATAGAGAGAAAATGGGAGAGGCGTTCATTTGGCCAGCTGCAGTACCTTTGGTTGTAATGCATACAATTCTTCTTTTTCCCTTTCAGGGCTGCTTTCTACAGGTGGTCTTTTACTTCTCACGCCTGAAATGGGGCAGTGAGGGGACCCATTAGTGTAAAGCAGCACTGTCCAGTAGAACTTCTTATGATGGTGGAAACACTCAAATCCCATGCTGGCAAACATGGTTGCCATTAGCCATATGCAGCCGTCGAACACTGAAGTGTTGCTAATGCAACTGAAATCATGAATTTTCTATTTTATTTGATTTTACTTAATCAAAATGAAAATACAAATAGTCATCTCTTCGTGATGACTATCCTATTGCAAAGCTCAGGTTGGACCCTCGGCTTCTAGCACTATGTGAAAATACTGGCCCAGGCCGCTGTTGCTGTGTGTCTACGCAAGGGCTCCTGTGTCCTGACGTCGTATTGGAGTCAGGCCTTTTGGAAGTCATCCTGGTTTGTGTTCTAAGAAAACTGGACCAAGTACAGGAGAAGTTTTCCTAGAAGTAATTGTGATACTTCTGCTATTAATTACTTCTCTGATGTGAAGCAAATCTCTTATTGTCTTTCTGGTTGGTGTCAATTTCTATAAGCAGAAAATGAGTACATTGGGTTGTGATATGAAAGGTTTTTACCACAGTGATGATTCTGTTGCTATTTAAACTAGGATGAAAAGGTAGCCCAAGGGACGTTTGGGATAATCTTTATCTCTTCAAGAAAACTCCCTCCTCTCTTAATTCTCAGACAATAACACAGTCAGACTCTGTGTTGTAAGAGCAAAATAGAAATTGAGAGTCTGTTGATGTTGACAACATTTGTATCACAAATATTTATTTAGTAGGAAAAATAAAAGTTTATATTTCCATAGTTAATTAACATTTAAAGAGTTTAGATCACATTCCACTTTAGACTTAGCACTTTTTCTTGCTGCCTAGAAGGAATTAATTCAGAGATGAAGTGTCAATATATATTTTAAATCATCAATGCATTGAAATTTAGAAATCCTTACTCTGAGAGCTGACTGGCTATTAGGCTTACAACATCAATTAGAAATATCTAGGCTGCAATGAACAGATAGCCGACCTAACAGTGGTTTAAATTCTAAGGACATTTATTGTTCCCTAACTAGAAGGAAGGAATTAGTCTCTCCAGGGATGGTTCAGAAGTGTCAGCAAGGCCCAAGCTCCATCATTTTGCTCTCTCATCCATCCTCAGGGAACTGGCTTTTGCTTTTTGTTTGTATTTCATGTTTGAGTGGCTGCTGGCAGCATTGAAAGGCAGGCAGCGGTGGGAAGGTTGGAGAGTAACCAACTTCTTTACTCATCTGTTTCATATCAGAAATCAACAACAAAGGCAGATCTCTAGCGTGCAGAACTGTTTACATGCAAGTGCCCAGAGCGGTGTCACATGACTAACTCTAGGCAGAGGGAAGTATCTGGCAGAGAGGAATGGAGAAAATCATGATTGCACCCCTGAGCCCTGTAGGCTGGGGACTAGGGTGAGGTGAAGAATCCATTTTGGATGCATTATTTAAGGGCCACCAAAACTTTTTACTGATAAAAATAAATAATATATTAAAGCAGTATTTTTAGAAAAACCTATAGTCATGCAAAAATTATAATGAACAATCTATCTGGACTTTATTTTTTTAACATTTTATTGTAGTTTTTCCCATTACCATTTGGCCCATTTGTACTCCCCTCCCCCGGAAACCACCACATTGTTGTCTATGACACACTGTGTCTCAGTCCTTTTTCCTTTTTGCTCAATCCCTCGTGTCTGTCTAGACTTTGAATCAAGAATGGACCAGTACCATCACACCCTGCCATGCCCTATTGGAGCTCTAATGTCTATTTCAAATGTGGGTAGCTTGTTCATCATGGATTTGGGGGGTATTCATTATATCTCTGAATATATTGCATTAAAGTATTATTTTGACAGGTGAGGTTTTCGGCACCCTCTTTAATTTGACACTCTAGGTAAGGACCTCACTTGCCTCACTCTTGTCCCAGCCCTGCTGTTGAACAAAGTTAGGTTCTGCTAGTGAGGAAGAATTGGTGGGCAGCCACCCTTGTCTGCACAGCTGTGTAATTGATTCTGGTGTATCTGCACCATGAATATTCATAAATGTGTGTCCTTCTATCTGCTCCATGGGCTATGTCTGTCTCTCCTTTTATATTCTAAAACTTTGGTGATAAACAGCGTCTATGCTATCTTGTGTTTCTTTCTGAACAATAAATATTCAAAATACTCTCTTTGATAGAAACCCTGACTAGATCCTCTATTGCCAAGAAACAGAAAATTTCCCCCTGGCAAATTCTTCCCAATTGAATCTGAGATACATTGAAAAGCAAGAATTTCCCATTTTTATGTTTTCTCATTTTAAAAGAAATATTCATGAATGACTTAAAATTTAAAAGATGATTTATGAAAAAGTTGAGAGAATAGAAAGTTCTGTTTGTACCTTTCCGTGTGCCTTGACATGGGCACTGTCTTTGGCGATGACTGAATCTGTCCTCCAGGAACTCACGTCATAAAATTTTAGAAATTATAATCATGCAACATGAAAGCTGGCACAAAAGAATCCACTTTTCCTATAATTTTAATCTAACTCTATCTTTGGTCTTATTAACTACTAATTGATGTTGATAAGCTGTTTATTTGAAATCTCTTAAGCTTTTCTTCCCCTCAAGGGGTATGATAAGAGCAAGCCATCTCTCCAAGGGAAAGCTTTACAATTCTATCAGGATATTTTTGTGAGTATAAGTAACTCTCCTCCAATGAAAATTTCTTTCTTTTTTCTTTATTTTTAGAGAGAGGGGAAGGGAGAGAGAAGGAGAGGGAGAGAAACATCATTGTGTGGTTGCCTCTCGAGCGCCCCTACTGGGGACCTGGCCCACAACCCAGGCATGTGCCCTGACTGGGAATTGAACTGGCAGCCCTCTGGTTTGCAGGCTGGTGCTCAATCCACTGAGCCACACCAGCCAGGGCCTCTTTTTTTTTTTTTTTAAGAATTTAATTTTTTAATTTATTTTTATAAAGGAGGGGAAGGAGAAAGAGAGAGAAACATCAATGTGTGGGTGCCTATCACATGGTCCCTACTGGAGACCTGTCCTGTATGTACCCTGGCTGGGATCAAACCAGCAACCCTCTGGTTTGCAGGCTGTAGCGCAATCCACTGAACCCCACTAGCCAGGGCCAATGAAAATTTCACATGGAAAAATTTTATCTAGACCTGTAGAACCTGACTAATAGAGATATGTCGTAAGAATTTCGTGCAAGGCTATAAAAATATGTTTGTATTAAGGGCCAAATGTATTATTCACACCATTTATAAGATGTAAATTCCTCAATCTCAAAGGTGCCTGCCCAAAATTGTTCAGTGTCTTCTTTGATTTAATTCAGCTTTTGAAAGTTTTTGAGGGCAATGTTTGGAATTTAGGGGGAAAGGGGAAGAACATATGGAAATAATAAATTTACATGGTTGGTTGTTAAAGATGGCTGCTATGAGAAAATTTAACGTACATAGCAGTGAAAGTAAAAGTGGGAAGATTACAATGAACTTTGCATGTGTTTATCATTACTGTTCTTACTTAGGGCTTACCCTTCCTCCTGAGACAAATCTGAGCTCCCAGGGTTCTTTAATTTTATTTATTTATATTTTTTAGCAACCAATGAAATACTGAGTTTCTCTTAGCTATATCCTGCCTCATGCACTGCCTACTTTCATATACCCCATTTTTTTCCTGGCTGCCTGACATGCCTTTTCATTTTATTTTACTTTTTGATTCACTTACCCCCTCGCACAAATTAACAATTGCTTTTTTGCAACTGAGCTTCTAACTCTTTGCAGGTCTGTATCTCTTGGCCAGAACCATATAGCTGTTGCTGGGCAGGGGGATGGAGGGTATAGTTGGATAATATTTTGTCTGCGGCTCATTTTGTAATTCTCAAACGCCCTGGGATTTCTCTGCCTCCCTACCTATGTGAAGCTTCAGTTGATACCACCAAGAATTTCGCACTCCACGTGAGAGAAAGATATCTCCCAAAGGATGTGTAATTCTATTACATAGCAACAACTCTTTATAAGACTTCAAGCCAAGCAAAAACATTTGCTAGTTCTGGAGCTACTTTTCAGCCAATCCAACCATGTGACCTTCGAGATCCTCTCTCATTGCGGCAATTTGCTTTAGACCTATTCCTGCCCTGCCATATAATTGTGACCTCTCTCTTCCACTGCGGTAGGTGGAGTAGCAGCCGTACGGTTTCCCAGTGCAGATCCAGTGCACGGCCACATCTGCCTTCCTGCTCTGTTTGTTTTTATCATCTGTGCAACATTAACGGACCAGTGTGCATTTTCAGATGGAGAAAGATTATATCAGCTCTTTGCAATGATTTCCTGTGTGCTATAATTGTTCATCGTAGATTAGAATGCCTTATGCCTTTTATAGTCCAAGACCACACTCCTCTGGCTGTGTAACCACATAAACAAAGCACTAGCCAGAGAACCAAACACAACTGTAAGGTCTCATGAAAAATTCTGCTCTAATGAAGTGGACTGTAGAGCCCTGGAATCTTTAATTAGTAGATTTTTCTAACCATGTTAAAAGAAATAAAAATGCAAACCCAAAAATGAGACATATCACAAATATGCCTAGATATCCTCCTGGGGGCCCCTGGGAGCCAGGTGAGGTGCTGAATGGTTTTGGGGCAGGTCATAGTTTCTCCTTTGAGCACTTTCAGATGGTTTTACACATAAAAATTCAGTTTTGACTTGGAAACTAATGTTTTTTGCTCTAACCTCAGTCACTAACAACTAAAATCATCTCACATTTACTATTTGTGTAGTACGGGTGTATAACAGAGATTAGAATGTGTGTGGGCTGAATCCTGAAAGCATGGGGCAAGTAGATTAACTGTGTTTACTTAGTTTTTATGTTCTTTTTTTGGATATAATTAGCAGTTTAATTAGATTTACTTTAGTGGTTTAAATTCTATTTATGAAAGGCAGATGTAAAATAGAAAGTAGGGATTGAAAATTGTATACCTCTTCCCTACAGATTTAAAATATGAGTATTTGTCACCATAAAAATGTTGGGAGAGCATTCAACTAATTTTCTCTGTTCATTGGAAGGAGTATTTCTAGTTATTGAGAAACTGATGTGAAAACATAAAGATGACAGTTCTTGTGAAAGTTTTCCAGCTAAACAGTGGACTGAGTTTATGGGAGAAATCCCTTATCCTCATGGCATTATAAAATAAAGTTGCCCCAAAAGCAAGAAAGGGAAAGTCCCAGGTGACAGCTATTAAAAAGAGGTGGCAAGTCTGTAATCCTCAGTGGAATTCCACATTGAAAGACTTTAGGGGCTGGAGTTGTCAAACATGCTTTTAGAGGTGGGAGAACTGGGTGGCGGGTACTGATGGGCACAGAGAGCAGACATTCAACTTCCAGTTTAAAGCTCAGGCTCCAATGCACTGTCCTAACTGAAAAGTGGAATTCCAGAGGAACCCCATGTCACTCCCACAGTAGAGGGATGGGAGCAAGCTGTGGGTGGAAAGAAACTCATAAGGAGAAACTGGAGTACCAAGCCTACTCTCTGGGCTCCCATGGGGAACCCACACACGGACAGTCCTTGCCAGGGAGGAGCCCCAAGTCAAGATGCAGACAGTTGGCATCTGAACACCAAATCTGAGAGGGCCCTCTAGTGTCCCACCCTCTAGTGGTGTTCCTGGATAGTTCCTGGGTTGTGGGCTCTTCCGGGAATTCCTCGTACTGAAGACGAGTTCGGAGTTAGGGAACAAACCTCCATGAGACAATCAATGCAGAACTTATACCTCCTGGCTCATATAACAGATTTTAAGGTGTCTTAGAGATAGACAAGTAGAATCAGGATGGCCAGCGCAAGAGGCCGTGGCATAGAAGTGACAGAGATTAGATGGAGTAAAGACAATACTATGAGTTGGAAAAAATTCTGAGCAAAGCTGTGTGAATGTAATAGGGAGGAACAGAGTAAGCCATATTTGAATTCAAAGTAAAGAATTCATTTATGTATTCGTGGACAACTCAAAACATCTAAGAAATATATGAGTCAGTCTTAATCACAGGAACAATGTAGAGGTTATGATGGTCTAATTGTGATCACTTGTCCTTTCTCTCAAGCAGAGCCATATATTCTCATTTTCAATGACGAGAATGCACGGTCCTGCATGGATTCGGGCATTGAGAGGGCGAGATTTCTGTTTTATTTATTATTGTTCCCCAAGCAAGGACTTCATAGATGTTGGTGGAGGGAATGACTTCATGTTTACTCCTCTTCTTCCACAAAACGTACTTTCTCCAATAGGATGAAGAAAGTAAAAATTAGTCATTCAAAAGATAAATCATAGACTGATAGAGAAAATTATAAAATAAAAAGCATTCATCATTTGTGTTTGTATTCTTCTCTGCCCTTTAGCTCTTTGAGTTTTTTTCATAAATCATAAATACTATCTACCTTCAAGGCTTTTTCAAAGATATGCAAATGTGTATGTATAATAACCACAGGGTTGCTTGGCTTAGTTCTTAGAATATTGTATGAAATTAATACCTACCAAGACTACTGTTTTCCTTTCAGTTTTATTATTTTTACCATCATCTGAAATAAAATTCATGAAGAGTGCGTAGTAAAGCTTCATTACTTTTGGTAGCTATTGTCTTGTTATCAAAAGCAAGGTATAGGATGTGATAAAAATTTACTCATTTTGGGGAATACTACCACGATAGGTCATCTTTCCTGGGTCTCTATATCTTAATCTAAACTTTCTTTATAGATGCCTTGTTTTACTCAGTGTATGTATTTTGAAAACACCTCTACTGATCTTTAGAGTATTAAAATCTTGTCTTTTGAAATATATTCAATCTGACAAATTTCTAAAGATCTTGCCTTCTGTGCTCCATCTGGGTCACCCAGAGAATCAAAATCCCATTCCTGTGGACGATGCCCTGTACGTCATCTCCAAGTGTGTGCGCATGTACCTGATGCTGATTTCTGACTCATCTCCAAAGAGCGCAGATGAGATGTAATGACCCACTGTCAAGGTGAACGGTGGTTCCTATGGTGCCTAGTTCATTGAACTGCCCAAAGGGCTCAAAGGCCATTGCTGACATATGATCTTGCCATTGTAATTTTTGTTTATCTTGAATTTAGAAACTAAACAGAAATGATCTCTTATTATCTTTCTATAAAATGAACACAGCAACAATCTTAAATCTATTACCATGACCTTAGGGGAATCCACCCTGAAATTCGGTCATAGGGATCATTTTCAGATCATCCAAGTCTTGGATTCCAGGTTGCTCTGCTTCTTCCTTCCCTGTAGCTCTTATGAAACTGTGTAGACCCTTTATACTCAAAGGGCAACTTTTTCCATAGTTTATTTTTTTCCCCTCACACTAAAGGAAATGGTTATTTGAGTTATGCCAATGTGGATACTCTACTGTTGGGCAAGCCTGGAGGATGCAGGACCAAACATAAAGCAGAATGAGTTGGATTGATAAGCATTCAAATTTTTTAAAGAAAGGGACAGAATTGGGTATAGAGAAACAATCATGATAGGCATAAAAGCTATGGTGTGTTCTCCATGCAAGGAAAGACTCATTTTAGATTCCATGGATGTCAAACTTGTCACCGATCCAGCTTCCATCTGACTAACATGTTGGGAATTCCCTCTCTGGCCACTCATTTACTCTGGCCTCCCCCTACAAAGGGAATCTACTGGGTGAAAACGACACTCTGAATCGTGACAGTTGTGAAAATGTAAAGGATAGCAGTCTCGAATTCCAGGAATGACTCACATTGTAAAAATCACAACCCAACCCAGCAGCAGGTATTTACTGAGTCCCTTACTGACAGCATGTCTTCTAGTCTTTATAATAAAGTCTGTAGGTGGCTATGTTTCCACCCTTTTATACAGCCCAGGAAACGGACTAGAATGGAAGTGACTTGCCCACAGGCCAATTGTGTCTATGGAAGGTTAGTGTTAGGGACTGCAATGGCCAGGCTTTAAACTTCTACAGCCCTGAGCTGTGGTGGGAAGAGCTTGGGCCATGACATTTCTTTCTTGTGCACATGTCTGTGTGTGTATGTGTATACATGGTGGGGTGCTCTGCTGAGGAGCTGGGGCTGTCGGTGGCAGGGGAAGCCTGCTGCACCTGGGTCATGTCTGCACTCCCTCTCCTCTGGTTCACAGAAAGTTCCCACAGCTCTGCTGGCTGCCCTACTCAGAGGAGATGTCTGAGTCAGTGTTTTCTCTGCTCTTTGAATCAAAAACTTTTGAGGTAAGTATATCTCATCATATACCTCAGGGCCCAAAATGAGAAGCTTGTTCTAGAGTCTAGGCATACTATTGTACTAGCGAGTGGAGCACCCCAAACATAGTGGGAAGAACTCTAGCCTAACATTCACTACTTTCTCTTATTTTTCTAGTTTCCTTGCTTTCATCATAGAGTGGGCATCTAAGGACTAAAATTCATTTATTCACTTCGGTGTTCAACATTTATTCATTGAAACAACATTTTTTCATGCATCCACTAAATACATTTTTATTGAGTGAAGGCCCCTTTTATGTTAGCCTTTGCATCAGGCAGTGGAATATAGGAAGCGGGAAGATAGGTGTAAAAATTGGCAAATGGAACACTGGGTCATTGGGCCTGATCGGGCAAAGCTGGTACATGGTGTGCACATGGGCAGGCTTCTTCAACTTGTCTAAGGAGGCCCACAGAGACTTTCTGGAGGAGCTGTCAATGAAGCTGGCATCTGAAGGATGGATAACAGAGCACCAGGCAAGAAAAGGGAGATAAAGGAAACTCTGAATAGTCCCTGGGCCAAAAGTCCTTGATACAGTTAGAGCCCAAAATGCATGTTAGATGGGAGAATGGGGAGATGAGAATGAGCCAGACTGGTGTAGTTTTACTGAGGTGTCACCTGAGGATGCTAATGGGAAGTCAGAGACAGGGGACAGTGACTATTGGCATAGCCAGGTGAGCAGTGCTGCAGACGAGAGAGAGTGGTGGCCCGAACCAATCAGCAGAAGGGACAGAGGGAAGCATGTTCAAGGAGAGGAAGTGACAGGGTTCTGTGAATGGATGGGCGCAGATGTCTCTGTGGTGTGCTTGAGGAAGATCCACTGTCTTCAGTCAAGTCAACTGAAACCTGGTAACTGCTTCTGTTTTAGTTGAATTTCAGCAGTGGAAAAGGCAGTCTCATAATTTCTGTCCAAATAATGGTAGTTAAACGATTTTTGTTAAAAAAGTGAGTTTAGAAATTTATTTGTAAATCATCATCAATATTACACTGTATGATGTGGAGATAAATAATTTTGCCTTCTGTGTTTTAAGACACAAAAGATTCCAGTGCTCCTCTGATCTTTGCTCTGGGTACCGCATCAGTCCTCTGTGTGTCTCCTGTACTAGGAGCTACACACACAGTCAGAAGAGGTGCTCCCTCCCCTGGGGCTTTCGTCTTAGCATCACCAGTCCATTAAATGACAGCTTCTTGGGTAACAGTTCCCCTACCTTCTCTTGTCACCCTAGTCCTTTGAACAGACTCAACGTTTGAGAAGAGGCTTACATTTATCCCCCGAGTTGATAAAGATACTGCCGGGCTCTCCTGTCCTCGGGTGTGGAGTCATGTTTATGTATTGGGAAAAACAAAAATAGAAATATTTATACCCGGTGGGGTGAGGAAAGAACTAGTGTAGGCTAGCATCGTCGACTTGGTGGGTCCTGTTTGTGCAAACCATTCACTAATGATAGCCCTTTCAGATGGACAGTGTTATTATACTGACCATGTGTAATCAACTTGACTTTTCTTTATCTACGTATGAAAATAGAATGGCACTGCAGTTTCCCCCTCACACATTCCCAGGCAAGGACTGCACATCATGTAGTGGACCAGTCTAGCATCGTCTTTTCTGCAGGAGTTCTGAAATCTCTGTACGGCATTAAATTTAATAGGTCTAGTATATCAAAAATAGAGTTATAATTATGAAAAGTCAGTTAAAAGGAGGGTGAATGGTAAAGTGAAATGAGATTTTTAATGGCTTGCTGACAGTTATAATTAATGAGATGAGGCTTGGGCCATGCATGTGACCTTCAGGTGGGAATGGGACAAAGCCCTGTGTGAATGGGCCCAGGGAGGAGAATGATTTTTCAGTTTCTGCCTCCCCCTTGTTCAGGACTTTTACTTGAAATTGGGCTCATTGGGGTGCTTGGGAAGCTGCGGTCACATCTTTGGGTGCATGAGAGCATCCCTCGGAGGAGACAAAGCAGGCCCTGCCATGGAAGCCCAGGAAGAAGGCAGATCTGGAGCTAATAGCGATGCCTGTATTTGTGAAGCCACTTGTTATCTCGCACATAATAGGAAGCTGCTTTTCATGACAATGTTAATTTGTAGGTCTAGCTACTTCAGTATCTGTTTTATGCAGTGACTTTCTTTGAATTCTAGGTGCAAACAAAAAGAGAATCACAGGGAGGAATGCTGGCTTCAGTGCCTGATACCATCCAACTGCGTAGCTTCCCCGCACACCATGTGTGTTCCTGAGGCTATAAAAATGTTTTTGTCTGATTAAACATAGGTCCCTTTGAACTCCATGGGGGTTCTTTTCCACTACACTTTCTTGTAACTGTATGCAAAGTCTTTTTTTTCCCTTTGGTCTGATTTGGGATATAAAGAGCCTACAAGTCAGCTACACCCCACCTCCTTCATCCTTTTGTTAAAGCATAAAAAACTGTAGTTCCTGTAACATCTGTTACATTTCATGCCCTGAGGCACAGACAGGCTGAGCTAAACTTTCTTCACACACATGCACAAACGCTAGCTTTTTTTCCTGCTCATGCATGTAAAATGGGTGGACTGGAAGGCAGAACAGATCAGAACAAATATCTAGTAACTATTTCACAAAGAATGTTAGTTTCCCATCTGATTACTACCAAAAAAGTCTCTATCTTACAAGAGAGCCCAAGGAGGAGGGGAAATGCACCTTCAGTGAGGCTGGGACTTAGCTGGGGCCATAAGCTGTCAATTCTGGGGAAAGGATGGGAGTGAGAGGGGTGGTTAGAATTTATATTTATGGTGCTAGAAATAGTATCCAATTGGGAGGCACTTACAAAGCACATATGCAGACAAATGGCTTATTGGTCTCGAGAATGTAGTTAAATGGTCAAATTAATTCTAAGATCAATACCATCATGGCTATTAGCTCTGAAATTCTACTGTGAACTATGGGAGTTGTAGATGACTGCAGAGGAGCAACCTGAC
Source organism: Tonatia bakeri (assembly GCA_004024845.1). NCBI lineage: Eukaryota > Metazoa > Chordata > Mammalia > Chiroptera > Phyllostomidae > Tonatia > Tonatia bakeri. The sequence goes on from PVIA01004032.1 coordinate 133,927, forward strand.
TGTACTCAGGAAGAAGGTGGAATTTATTCATTCATTCTTGCATGCATTGATTGTTCCTGTGCTCAATACTCCACAAGTCTCCCGTGTGGGGACCCACTTTTTTCCTGTTCTAACCTGCTTCCTTTAAGTTCCAAATTAGAATTGTAACTCTCATCTACGTGTTAATGGCCATCACATTTTTATCTTCAGTTCAACCATGCCTGAGCCACAGAATGACCTTGCACCTACCTACTCATTTCTCCATTGGGATTTCCAGGGGGGATCCCCACTGAGGCACCCATTAAAGAACTGTCAGGTTGTTTTGTAAACCATTTTTTTTCTCCAATCTCTTCTATCTCAGAAATGGCCTCCGAGATTGAGTTGCCCTAGTTGAAAGCTTGGATGTCATCCTTAATTCCTCACATTTCCTAATTTTCCCAATTAATTCAAAACATTTCCTAATCTGCCCTTTCCTGGACTGCATTCTTTGTCCCTTGTGGTCCATTCTCCACACCATGGCCATAGGAGCTTTTAAAAATGGAAAGTAGTTCATGCTCCCGCTTTACCACTATCCCCCAACCCCCAGTCACACACCTTGGCTTCCTTGTGCGGTAGAGCAGAGTTTGCAAAAACGAGAGCCTTTAGCCAAACCTGGCCTACCACCATTTACTGTGAATTACCTTCTTTTTGGAACGCAGCACACCACCGCTGACAACAGAAGAGTCCTGTAGTTGTGACAAAGACCATACGGACCACAAAGCCTAAAATCATCTTTTTTCCCTTTATAGCAAGAGTTTTCTCATTGCTCCCAGAAATATAATCTGACCTTTTTCACCTTGACCAGCAAGACTCTACCTGAACTGTCTCTGCCTCCTTCTCGTCTCTCCTCACCTCACTTCTCACACGCTCCTGCCTTTTTTCTGTTGCTCAGTTATCCTGGTCCAGCCCACCTCGGGGCCTCCCCCCAGCCAGCTCCCCATCTTGGAATGCCCTTGTCCCAGCCTGGCTTTTTCTCATCACTTACATCTGAGCTTAATGACTCCTCACCAGAGTGGTCTTCCTTGGAAACAGCATAATGTCGTTTCAAGCCACACTCTAAACATCATCCTGTTTTATTTACATCATGGCACTTGTTACTTATTTTATTGATTCTGTCTTTTTCATTAGGTTATACACTTAAGGAGAAGAAGGACCGTCTCTGTATATTTTCCCGAAGTATCTCTAGTTCCAAGCATAGGCCCAGACACAGAGTCGTTATGTGTGTTAGCTGAAGGAAGGCTGTCATGCGCCTGGTGGTGGATGGCCCAGTGAGGGAGCACTAATGGGATCAAGTGGGTGATTAGAGCTGACCATGATGAATGCCATGAAAACTGGGTACAGAGCAAAAAGGGTCTCTGAAGTCTTTTGGGGATACATCAGGAAACGAGTACATGCACTTGTCAGGAAAAATTGAAAACAAGCTTAGAAATGGGACTGTGACACTGAATTCACAATTCTCTGCGAGGAACTCATACATACAGCTTCTGGTCTGTCTGCACAGTGGCTTTCTTGCACGCTGGGAACGAGAGCAGCTGTTTGACAACCAGGTTCTGGTCCAGATCCAGCTGGTACCAGGAAATGAAAACAACCACAGCTCCACCAGAATAAACCAAAGTGGGCAAAACAAAAGCTAGCATTCATTTTCCCTGCCTTCTCTGACCGTGTGCCACCTGTGACCCTCTCTTTGTCAAGGTTGGTGATTGGAAGGTGCCGAGTGCAGAGCTCTCTCGAGGATGCTGGGCCAAGGCAGAAATTCACCTCTGCTGGCAAGAACAACCCTCAAACCATAAATGTCAGCTTTTGTTTTGTATTTAGAACATATGCTTTTAACATCTTGAGTATTTGACTTGGAGGCTGTTGGTACCTAAGTAAGCCTGTGAGTGAAGCATGTAAATTTCATGAAACCATAGATAACATCAGCTAATAGGCCATGCTAGCATTTCCAGAAAGTTTGCTTTTTCTCTGGAAGGAAATGGAAGTACTATATGGTGATTAGCTGGGGTTTCAAAATGACTTTGTGAGACCGTGTAGAGAATACTCAACGTTTGTCCATGGGTTGGGTAATGATTTCCTGTATGCCCTTTTTGTTTTGGTTGAAAAAAAACCCCCAAACTGTGGTGATATAAAACTAGTGTAATAAAATATTCTGGAAATGCTATTACTTACTGATGCCATGTGATATATTGTGAGCCGTGCACTGTGAAGGATGAGGGGCTCTGTTTAGACTAGACTACATTGACATCTGGCTGGGTGAATGTCAGTTAAGTTCCTTGCTCGTCTGGACTCCAAATGTGTCGTTGATAGAATGAGGCATTTGAGTGGATATGTTCAGAGTTTCCTTTTTACTTCAAGGTTGTGTATTATTTTTGTCCCTGTTATTAAAGGATTATATTTGGTATGTTTAATGACCTGTAATCCATATTTATTGAGCTTTTACTCTGTGATCGTCTAAAGCAGAGGTTGGCACACTTTTTTGTTCTTTGCTGTAAAGGGTCACATAGTAAATATTTTAGACCTCAGAAATCAGGCAGTCTATATTAGATGGTGCCAATGAACATAGATCCAGCCATAGAGTATACATAAACAAATGAGCAGTGCTGTGCTCTGTAAAACTTATTTATAAAAAAACAGGTGATGGCCTGGATTTGGCCTATGGACTGTCATTTGTCAATCTTTGTGCTAGAACCTAGACTAACAATTACACTGTATAAATATTAGAGATGGCTTCTAAAAATAAATTCATGTTATTTGTATATAAACTCTTCACATGTAAAACAGTTGAAAAGATGATGGAATATAGTTGATAAGTGCTACTTAAACATAATCACCAATCAAGATACAGTCTACAGGCAGTGTGGTTGAGCAGAAGGGATGGAGAAGGGCGAGTAGGAAAGATACAGGTAGATTCAGGGACTGCATTGTGCCTTGAAGCTTTCAACATTATATTCATTGCATGTTTATTCAAGGCTTGCTGCACTGCATATTAGAACACAGATGTTAACAAACGTTCGTGATAATCTTAAGTGGCTTCCTGCCAGTTCTATTTATTAGAGAGCCATAGGGACACGGAAGGATCGGTCGGAAAGGGTGGAATCCTGTTGGCAATGTGGGCAGGTGAGAAAGAGCTGGTTGTGGCGTGACTAAGGGGTCTGAGTCGGGGAAAAACAGAAAAGAATAAAGAGCCAGGTGAGTTTGAGAGGGACTGACAGCCAGGCAAAGGCGGTTTGATGGGCTCATGAAAACTTACGAGCAGAAGATAACTTTGCCATGTGAGATTGGCATGATTTCCCAATTGGGCTGTTGTTGAGTCTGTGTGTCTGGAGGTTCACAGGGACACCATAGCTAAGAATGTGCCTTCATCTGTGTGTGAAAATTTCATGAGGGAACTGGGACACTCATGACTTTGAATTTGACTTTTCTTCCTCCCAACTCTCCTAAAAGATTTATCCAAAGCAGATTGTTTTTTGCCTTTTTTTCCCTGGAATATCAGTGTTAATTATTCAATAGAACAATGAATAATATAAGGGGATGTCTGCTCACTTTTATTAACCTATTGGCATCTTATTGGTTTTTGTGTGGAAGGATATAATGTAAAAGTTCTTAAGTAGAGAAATTTCCTATGCTGTTAAAAAAAGAGGGGCTATGGACAGTAAAATATGAGAGGAAAGATTACAATGAAATGTACTAATTGTCCTATGTATGGCATTTACTTGTTTTCCAGCCATATATCTATTATAACTCATACAAAGAATTTGGCAAGATTGATCCTAGGGAAAAATGCACCTTTGGAAAAGCTGTAGATGAGAGAAAAAACCTGAGAGATCCTGATGCTATCCGGGGGAACTGGAGTCTCCTCTCAGATAAATAGGTTAAATAATCCCCTGGTAAAGTGAGGCAAGATTTTACGTCTTTCTGACTCATCCAGACCAACGTCTCTGTATTTGAATAGCTTCCAGGAAAACATATATGGATGCTATTATTTTACTTACTGGTTATCATCAAAGAGAAATAACCTCTGAGTTAAGGGTTTCCATAACCACCTTCAGGTTCAATGATTTCACTAGAAATGTTGTCATACTCATAGTTATATTTTATTATAGGAAAAAGGATACAGATCAAAATTGGAAAAGTTGAGTGCATAAAGCAATATCTAGGAGAGTCCAGGTGTAAGCTTCTATTTGTTCTTTCCTCGTTGAACCATCTGGACAGTACTCAGTTCTCTTAGCAATGATGTGTGACAGTGTGTGTGGAATATCGCCAGCCAGAGAATCTCATTTGAGCCTTGATGTCCAGGACTTTTGTTTTTCACCCCTCAGTCAATTGGCATGGAATGCCCATGTGGCTAACCTTCGTTATTCAGTCTCTAGCCTGTAGAAGTCAAGCTGATACATCATCAAAGGTCCCCACCATTGACCACACTACTAGCGTAGAGGGTCTGTCTTGACCTAAGGCCCTCAGGTATACAAAGACAGTCTTATCGGGCCAGATATTCTGAGGTCTTAGAAATGATCTCTCTGGAGCCAGCCAGGGGTCAAACTTTTCTTTGAAATATGCAGGGTTTGAATACCCCAGACCTATGGACTCTCTCACTTGATTGATAGAGTTCTGTCAAAGTGTGGTATCTTTTCAGGTAGTTTTGAATGGTTGTTGATGGATGGCTTTCCTGATTTTGCGGTGCTTTTACAACCCTTAGCAGGTAGACTGTGATTTACATGAATTGTATACCTCCTAAAAGGAGGTTAATATTGATGACAGGTATTCTGTCAGGTACTCAGGGTATTGTCAAAAGATATGACACCTGTTTGGGAAAAGTCCAGCCATCATGAATATAACAAGAATGGTTTGCATGACATCAATGTAGCCTGGCAGCCAAGGAGAGTGGACTGGAATGCACGTGCATGAACAACTTCAGTGTACTTGTCAGTGGGGGTGGTAGATGCTGCTGAGTGACTGTGTGTACTATGTGGCCATCACATTCAAAATGACTGAATAAAGCAACGAGTCTGCATCAAGTTTTGTACTAACCTTGAACATTCCTCTGCGGAAACTATTAGGATGATTCAGAAGACTTTCATGGATGGTGCAGTGAGTGCAGCTCAAATAAAAGTGTAGCACAAATGCTTCAGAGATGGCCAAGGGTCTGTTGAAAGAAGGCCTGCAACAAGCAGAACACCTGACAATGTTGAATGTGTATGGGCTGCAGTCTACAAAGATGAGTGACTGACAATGCAAGAACTAGAAGCTGTTCTGGGTATTCCAAAAACTGTGTCTGAGATTTTAAGGCAGGATTTTGGCATGAAATATGGTGTGGCAAGATTTGGTCTACGGCTTCTGCTACCAGAACAGGAGGAACATCATGCTGCAGTTGCTAATGACTTGATTCAAACTGCTATCAATCAACTGGATTTCCTCAAGAAGGTCATAACTGGAGGTGAATTGTGGGTCTACGGCTATGATCCAGAAAGAAAGGCCCAGTCATTCCAATGGAAGTTGCCTGATTTTCCATACCCAAAGAAGGTGCAGCAAAGTTACAGCAAAATCAAGACCATGTTAACTGTGTTTTTTTATTGGGAAGGTGCTGTCTATCATGAGTATGCCCCTCCAGGCCAAACAATTAATCAGAAGTACTGCCTCAATGTTCTTTGTTGGTTGAGAGACGCAATATCACAAAAATGGCTGCAGCTATCAGCAACTGGTGATTGGCAGCTTCATCATGATAACATGCCCACTTATGCATCATATCTTGTGTAGAGTTTTTGCCGAAGCATTAAATCACCCAGGCGATTCAGCCTCCATTATAGTCCAGATTTGGCACTCGGCAACTTCTGGCTTTTCTCAAAACTAAAATCCCCTTTGAAAGGGAAGAGATTTCAGATCATTGATGAGATTCAGGAAAATACTATGGGACAGCTGATGGTGATACCAACAAAGGATTTTGCAAAGTGTTTTGGATAGTGGAAGAGATGCCAGGAGAACTGTGGGAGGTCCCAAGGTGCCTACTTTGAAGGGGACTGAGGCATCATTATTCTATGTATAATGTTTCTTATATCTTCTTCAAGAAGTGTCTCTACTTTTCACGGCACAGGGCTGTATACTTTTTGGACAGGCCTCATATACCAGGACCATCCTCATGGTATAACTGTGAGACAGGTAAAACTTTTACTGCCCAGAGTGGTGGGAGTGGGAGCTGGTATTTCTTGAGACCCGTCCATACTTTAGGTACTCTGCTGAATGCTTCATGGGGATAAATTTACATATTCTTCTCAACATTAAAACTATTGTTTTCTTATTTTTCCTCTATTTTATTGTTGATTAGGAAAAAATGAGGCAATGGTGGTCGCCTCAGAGTCCCACAGATAAAAGTTCTGCATCCAAGATTCAAACCCAAGTTGGCCAAACTCTGAGGACTATGCCACTGTCATGAACAATTGGGTGAATGGAGGACAGTTCTGTTGGACTCAGTCTCTGGTTTATTTGCAGTGTTAATGACAGTTGGTTCTGTGAAGACCCACAGTTAATTCGTTTTTCAGTAGTGAATGTAATAGAACAATGTCTCTATATTACCAAGGAAGCCCTGTTCTTAATATCTTGGATATGCACTGTCTAGTAGAGTAGCCACTAGCCATGATTGGCTGTTGAGCACTTGAGATGTTGCTAGTTCAAATTGAGATGCACAGTAGTATAAAATACACACTGGATTTCGAGGACTTAGAACATACACATGAAACATGAAATGAAGATATCTCAATTTTTATTTTGATACTATGTTGAAATGGTATCTTGGGTTAAATTAATTATACTGGTAAAAATTAATTGTACCTGCTTTTTGACATTTTTTTAATGTACATACTGAAAAACTCAAATTATGTGTGTAGGTCATATTATCTTTATATTGGACAGCATGCCTCAGAACATTTATCATCACACTTTCCTTGGGACCAGCTAGCATTTTTCTTCTTCAATTTAGCTCTCTAGTGTGCATATCTCATCTTTTTTAGTGAAACTGTAAATGTCTTGGAGGCAGAGGTCTGCCTCACTTTGCATCCTGTGCAGCTGGTACCTATGGGGGGTTCTTCCATGTAGCAGGGACTCAAAAACATGTGTTGACTACCCAAATAAATCACTGTGCTGCCCCTGTATTCTTGGTGCATATCACCCTCATGCTTAACCCTGAAGTTCCTAGAAAAATCTGGGTCTATCTTGGAAAACATTCTGTGTGGGCTGCATAGATGAAATTAGTACTTTGGCAAAGAGATCACCTTGGGACTCACTGAAATATCTTTGGTAAGGAAACCTTCTTGCACAACCGTGGCTTGTCTCTGCTTCCTCCCCTGAGCCCTGCGCTCTGCGCTCTGCAGAGGTAGTGGCTGAGGTGAGAACACGTGCTTTTCCACTAGCAAACAGAGGGAGAAGGAACTGATTGTGAATTGTGAGAAAGAGGTATTAGCTTCAGGAAATGATTTATTTTCTTAAAGCCAAGGTCTGGTAATTCCTGAACACATGGCAGAATGAAGTATAGGAACATTTTAAAACTGAGTGTCCTAGATTCTAAGAGAAACTATCTTGGGTAGCCCCTGTGGTTACCCAGGGACAAATGCTCATCCCTGCTTACACAGCAAGCACGTGGCCACTCCTGGAATAATGTAAGTGCCCGTTGAATAGAAATTGTTCATTTTTACATGTTTAGTCCTATTAACATCATTTGTAATTCTGAAGTTATAAATCTAAAGGAAATTACTTTTTAATGTCCTCTGGCAGAACATTAAGATTTTGCAATTAGATTTTATAGCCTATAGTCATATGCTGCAGGTCACAAGGCAAAATTAAGACTCTTCTACACAGGAATGTTTCCTGAAGGTGATGCATGTAAGGCACCAGCCTTACTTATAAGCCACACAGAGTGTAAGGCAGGGTAGTCCTGGCACCAGCTTCATAGTCTGGTCATAGTCTGGGAGTTTAAAGGTCTTGGCCTAGGAATTTGTATAGCCTTTTAAAGAAAGTCTGTCTTGATGGATGGATATGTGGAAATTGCTTCTTGTGTGAGTTATCCAACAATGAATACCTGCCACTGATTAGCTTGGTTCTTATCTTGCAGTCACTAGGAATAAATGGCTCCAGATGCTCTAATGAAATAGGAGGTTTCCATGACCTTAAAAGTTACAGACGAAGGGAAGGAAGCACTGATTGGCCAGGAGGAGTTTGACCCTAGCTTACTGACAGCTTTCCACAGATTTCCTTTATACCTCACCAGGTATGTCTCAGGTAACCCTTGGACAACTCAGAATTGCTTGTGCAGGAGTAGCCTGGAACCTACCTAATACTGACATTGAGGTCCTGAGATTGAACAAGCATTTCTGGTTAAGGCCAGAAATTCACACAAGCAAGTGAAAATTTGAGGAAACAGTGGAAATCCTGAATCCTGCTCTTGTTTCAGCATGGGAGTACATTTCAACTGTCATGAGATGGTAGTGGATTGCAGTGAAATTTAGTTTCCTAAATTTCTTTTAAAAGAAATTTATTTCTTTTGGATATTTTTCCTGCCCACCCAGGAAAAATATCCAACATGTTTATTTAGTTCTATATTATCCTGCAATAATCTAACTTTGAGAAAACTATGTGAGCGAAAATCACACACGAAACCCTTCAATGAGTGAGGCTTACTCTCAGCCTGCCCCTGGCCAGCCTTCAACTTCCAGCCTCCCCCCATGCAGGCTTGCTGCTCCTGCCCTTTCTGGAATAGGGCATGCATTCTTTCCTATGATTTAACAGATCTGTGGCTATTATTTAATGCTTATTTACATGGTGAGTATATAGTATACTGTGCATTCCAGGCTGTAAAACATAGCTTAAAATGAGGCTTGCGGTTTTCAAACTGTTTTTGAATTACGAAGACCCAGACCGGGAACACTTTAATGAAAGTGAACGATCACAGCTTTCGGTTTCAGAGAAGTCCAGCAGGCAGGCTGTCCGGGATGAAGCAGTGAGCTTCCGAAGAACCCAATCCCAGAGCACAGACATTTTGCAAAACTTGCAGTCTGTGGGTTTTTTCTATGTGAAAAATGGATTAAGTCTGTTACATGTCACTGCAAAGGAAATATGAAGGGACATGGGAAACACCCGTCTCATGTGGAGCAGATATGCAACTGAGGACAAAAAAGATGTGAGAAAGCTGTTGTGCTTACAAGTAAGAAGGTCAATGAAAGATGCTTTATGCATTCAGGATGTATTGGATCCTTTTGCTCTTACTTGTATAAATGTTTAAATTTTTCTAATTATTTATTGTTAAATAATTTTGGTTTATTTTTAAAGAAAAAGCCACATTATTGGAACATTTTGATCATCTCTTATTTAGCAAAATTTTGAGACCATTTTCTCACTCTCTACTGTGGTCTTTAGTATGTATTTTATATATATATATATAAATATAAAATATCTTGATATACTCATGCAAATACATATGTGTACAAGCATATATATATAAATGAACATATTGATTATTATCTAGACATAACTATGTATAATTATATACACATCTGTATCTATATATAAAATATATAAATATATGCTTATTTATATATACCTATTTATATATTTGCATGTGTGTATCTGTAAATAAATGGGTATATGCATATACATTCATACACACACATATATAAATATATTGTACCTAAATCTAGGTATAGAATTTTAGCCCCTTAAAATACTACTAATGCTGTGATAGTGACGATACAGTTTGGGAAAGAAGTTACAGGACTAGGATTTTCCACTTTGCCACTCATTGGCAGGTGCCTTGGGGAGGTCATTGTAACTCCTCTATCCTTAGCTTCATCCACTGTAAAATCCAGGGTGTCGATCGCAGGATAGGCAATGTCATGTCCTGCTGGAACTACTTTGATTCTACTGAGTCCTAAATAGGAGTTACAGCGAAAATAATTGAGCTTAAAACATTTGGAGGAACAAAATTGGTTTGCTTTTTTTCAACCTTTCTACAAAGCTAAAGTTAGGCAGAATGTATTTTCCTATTTCTAAGTAAGCTGATGTTACCAGGACTGCTCTTGGAAAAGACATGATTTTCCTTGTTGGGGTCTTCCTTGGATGCCTTGTTGTGTTTGGTGGACCCTGATTTCCTCCTGCTTTGCCCTGGGACCTTGCTTTTTCCACTTGTGCCCTGCCCAGCAGGGAAACTGGGCTGTTCATACCTATCCCCCATCTGAAAATCACCAGCATTTCCTTTTTCCAATTTTGCTCTTGTTTGGTGAGTGGCAACTGCTAGTTTAAATAAGTTACCTCATACTATTATATTACTCTGTGTTAAGGATTAATGTATTTTATACATCCTCGGACAATTGATGTTTAAATTTGGACCTCATGAGAATATTTCTTTTGTCTTACATTGGGTTTAAATTCCAGCTTATCATCTTACCACTTATGTTACATTTGGCAAGATATGTAACTTGCCAAAATTTCAGGGTTTTTTATTTTTATTTTTTATTTCTATAAGAAAGTTTATAGATCTCGCTTCACAGTATTATGAATATTAAACAAAATAAGGAATTGTTAACATCCAAAAAGATCTAATACAGTTTCTAAAACCAAGTAAACACTGAAAATATAGACAGTAAAACAGAGTGTAAATAAGAAACATTGGTTATTTTGATCTTTTTTTCACAAGCATCAGTGTTTGTGAATTTGCGTATTTCCTCTCTGGTGACTGATTTTGCCTTGTCCACCATTCAAAAAACACATGAGGCTTTGGGACTGTTACAGTAAGAAATGTCCAAACCTGTAGAAAAATTTTATAAGCTTTTATCTGAGCCAAAGTCACAATTGCCAGGAAGCAAGATCTCAGATGCTTGAGATAACAGTTTTGTAGCTTCTTTTATGCATTTGGAATTAAGGTGGGAACTTTTGGAAGATTCCATGGAGGTGGGAGAAAGCAAGGCAGGTATTGTATTACCAAAGAGTAACAAGATTATGGGCTCTATTGAGGGTGGGGACACTTATTTCAAAGGTGAGTTAAACCTAAGTGCTTGAGGCAAAGATAAACCTTTCACTAAAACAATTATATACCCGAGGCATGACTAACCCTCGTGACCTAAACAAGCCAGCAAAATATAACCAGAGAGATTGAAATAAAGAACGAACTGACAGGAAAGAGTGGGGAAGGAGATAACAGGGAAAGAAGGGAAAGGTCCTCAAGGAACGTGTATAAAGGACCCAAGGACAAAGCTAAAGAGGTGTAGGACTGAGGGTGGCGGGGGGTGGGGGAGTGGGAGAGGGTGGGGTGGGGGAAAGTGGTGGTGGGAAAATGGAGACAACTGTATTCAGACAACAACAAAATGATTTTTTAAAAAAGAAATTTACAATTGGATCACCCTGTGTGAGGTTTCTTTCCATAGGAACTCCCCACCCTCTTTTTTTTTTTGTCCGCAGGACTGAAATCAGTTATCATCACTTACAGAGTTTCAGGCAGGACTCAGGTAGCTGAAAGCCTGATGTGCTGTATTTTGGAAGGTGAAATAAGGCGTGAGGGTGCTGCTGATCTCCTGCCAGAAGTGCAAGGGACTTGCTGTGAGGGACAGTTGGAGGAACAGGCCTGGAAAAGCAGATGGGGGTGGGGGCAGGGAAGAGGAAGAAAAGGGTAGCAGTCAGGTGGCGGTGTGGTAAACCAATGGTACCACCACGCTGTTCTTCTTAGGGCTTTTTAAAATTCCACTCCTTTGTTTTTTTCAGTCATATTTTTAGCTCATATTTTTAGGTCGAATGGTGGTTTATGTAATGCATTGAAGCCGAAAATGAAATCCATAGAAGGGAAATGCATGCCAACATTGAAGAGTAAGTAATAGGAATCTTTGAGATATGACAGTTCCTTTCACAATTCGGGGAAAGGGCAGGCAAGGAGAATTTCCAGAATGCCTAGCTGAGAGTGCACCCTGCATTTCTCCTCCTGCTCCGCTGGGCCCTGGCAACAGAAGTGCCCTCTGGAGGAGGTGAGCACCCAGCTCACGCATTTTCAGAGCAGTCTCCTGTTCCCCCATATCACAGCTGAGTGGCTCAGACTGCTTAGAAATCTAGCCATTGCTCATTCCCTTCTCGTCCCTCCTTCTCATTCCAGAATGTTCTTCCTTTCAATAAAGCAGATCAGTGATGGGTATTGACGTTGTTTTCCCCCTTACATACATAAAGACCCTTCTTGGATCATAAAACCTTACAAGTGAAAATGTAGAGTTTAACTGACTTGTAGATTATTGTTATTAATAATAACAGCAGTAAAAGCAACACATGTTATATTTATAGGTTGTTCTGATAGCTAGCTGGCTTTGGGAGACAGTGCCTCCTGTAGTCCATAGTTGAAAACCCAAATGTTGGTGGCAGTTTTTATGAAATAGTATAGAAGTATATCGGAATAAGCTCCTTTTCCAAATGAAGAGGTTGTAGATTTTTCTTTCTTCCTGTTAGTTGTAAAATGTGGCACACGGGGTCCTCATCCATGTGGCTCAGTTGGTTGGAGTGTCATCCCATACACCAAAAGATTGGGGGTTCGATTCCTGGTCAGGGCACATACCTATGTCACAGGTTTGATCCCCAGTTGGGGAGTGAATGTGATGTTTCTTTCTCCCATTGATGTTTCCCTTTCCCTTTTCCTCTCTAGAATCAGTAAACTGATTTTAAAAATTAAAAAAAAGTCACATAGGAAGGTACACTTCTGATTTACCTCCGTTTAAGTGTAGAGCATAGTGGCTAAAAATACTAGTTCCAAAGTTAGGAGCTGAATCTTACTATCTGTTGACCTCAATGAGATTTGGTTTCCTCACCTACTTGCCCTATAATAGGGTGGGTGTGAGAAATATAAGAATTAAAATGTGTAAATTACATAGAGTAGCATCTAGCTGATGGCATGCACTGTTTAAATGTTATCTATTTTTGTTAGCTGCTTTACCTATAATCATGTTGTCAACTTTGCTATTATTACCATGTGCAGCAATAGATGCAGGTTAAATCAAAATATAATTTCATGAGTATTGGAAACAGTAAGCCTTGATTTGCACTTACATTTTTGTACGCTTTGTTATTACCTGTGCTTCTGTGCCTTTTCCCACTATCCCCTGCCCCCTTCTAGTTTAGCCTGTGACTCAGTTTCCAATATGGGTCTCATTTTCTCCAAGAAGTTTTGCTAGCCTGTTTTCTTGATTCCTTCATTGACTGAAGTTTGAAGGAGAAAAGAATAAAACTCAGGGCACGCGTAGCCACCCCTATTCTACCAGAGAGGTTTCTCACTGCATGTGCCCACAAGTCAGCCGGTCCCCGTGGACCAGGGCTGCAGCCCTGGAGGAGCCATCAGTCTGGCTTTGGGGTGGCTGTCAGCTTTCAGACGGGTGCTGTTCTTCATCAGCAGAATTTCCTGTGATCTCATCAGGCTCGAAAAGGTTTTGGCTTGTAACCATCCTTACCTTGTATAGCTTTAGAGTGTTTGCTTTTAAAGAAAGATAGTGACTTTCACTGCTTTTGCTTTCTTATTTTGGGGGTTAGGGGTGACTAACTTGAATCTGCTAAGCCAGTTTCTAGTTTATAGATTCCAATTATTTGGACCAAGTTTATTAATACTGGACACATGGTGATAAAAGTAATTTTTCTTGAAGCTGTGACACTGAGTTCTTTTAAAAATTGAATCAGTATGCTTTTTTTTAAAAAAAAGATTTATTTATTTTTTAGAGAGAGGGAAAGGGAAGGAGAAAGAGAGGGAGAGAAACACTAATGTGTGGTTGCCTCTCATGAGCCCTGCACTAGGGGCCTGGCCCACAACCCAGACATGTGCTCTGACTAGGAATCGAACCTGCAACCTTTTGGTTTGCAGGCTCACTCTCAATCCCCTGAGCCACACCAGCCAGGACCAAATCAGTATGCTTTTGATAGATTTTACTAAAAAATCATGTTGGTGCTTATATAGTAGTAAGAGAAGGCAATATGATTAATTGCAGCTAATTTTGCAATAGAAAATCATTGTCAGAGTCCATATTTTAACAGTTACGTTTGTGTGATGAATGGATTAGCTAGGATGATTACTATCAATTATTAAAAATTATCTACAAAGTATTCAATCCAATTTTATAGATTTTATGTTACTGTTTAATTTCCAAACAAGGAATATGACCCTTTAAACAAGGGTCATATTGGCTACCATATTTAAGTTCCATTCCATCACATGGTTCTTCCGGTAACATCAGAACAGAGGGATAGAAGGAAAAGGTGAACCCATTATCTGGGGGAAATGAGCATGTATTAAGAAAGTCAGCATTATTGAAAATTATATCTCCCTAATTTACCAAGTTCTGTGTCTCTTCCCCTGATCAGCTCACTCTCCCCAACCTCTTTGGCCTCTGCCGAGCATATGCACCACCACCTGCCCTGGTGCTCTCTCTTCTGACTCTGTACTCTCCTGGCTCTGCTTAGGAGTCTGTCTGTGACTGTTCATTTTCTGATTCCTTAGAAAGCAGGATCAATACATCTTCATGCTACTATTGAACTCTGTAATTGTGGTGGTGAATTCTACCAATAGATTTTCTGATGCTAAGCTTTTCTGAGCCATCCTTGTTTTTCTGAATTAAACCTACCCGTATGAAAAAGTGTGTGTGTGTGTACAATAGGCTAATACAGCTATGTCCTTAAGAGTGTTTCAGCTGTGTTCTTAAATAAGATGGCCTATGATTTCTCTTCCTCATAATGTCCTTGTCTAGCTTTAGTATCAAAGTTATCAAGATCATAATAGCCTCAAAACTGCAGAGAGAAGAAAAGCTTTACCTCTTTGCCCAGTCTCTAAAATAATTCGTATAAAATTGGAATTATATGTTTTTTAAGGAGCTGTTAAAACTTACATGTAAAACTGAGCCTGCAGTCTTTTCCTACATACTATGCTTGAGAGTATATTATGTATTTTGTTTGGTGTTTGAAACTCTAATAACCTCTCTAATTAAAATCTACTTAATCTCTAATTAAAAGAATATAATTAAACAGTTTTTAATTTTTTTAATGGGGGGATATGCATATTCTTACAGCAAGGGGTAAGGGGCTTTATAACATGGGATATTAATTAGAGGATAGAAGAGATAATTTAGGGCATGGATTAAGGACACGGGAAGAGATGGGATTGAAGCCAGGTCATAGGGACTGATTATCAAAGAAAGATGGAGCATGATGGTTCTGATCTCATAGGGAAAGTTGAGATGGTAGGTACTGCTGCAGGCATATTTTCAGTTAGACAGATGGGTTGGTGCAGGAACTTTGCCCCAAGTCCCTGCTGGCATCCAGTGGGAGGGACAGCCCTGTGATATGCACAGGTGAGCTGGGCAGACCTGCTGGAGGAATGCACATGAAAGTCAAAAACAGAGAGAACATGCAGGTTACCCAGCTTGGATGTGGTGTGAACCACAAAAATGTGGAGTTCTAGTAGGGAAGCTCACTAGCAATATAAATAAGGAAAATTGAACAATACTGGCAGAACTATATGCTTCATTTTCCCCTCTCTGCATGGCTCCTTTTAGTATTTTGGTATTTTAGGAAGTGGTTTAACCATTGCTCAGGATAGGTTTTAAACCCTGAATTATGTATCTTCATTTTGGTTCCTCTTGATCACTCTCTTTCAATTCTTCTCAATGAGTAGAAAGATAAATGCATGGGAAATGAGTTAATTCAAATCTTTCTTTTCCTTTTACCTAAGACTCAAATTGTCTCTACTTTCTATATATGAATATTTTCTGTAACTGTATAAACACTTATAAACACCTGTATTTATGAATACTGTGTTTAAAGAAGATATTAGTGCTAGTACCCTAACTAAATTATTAAACTGTTGGAAGGACCATTTATTAATAACTTTTTATAGCCCCATTGCCTTTTATATGCTTGGCTATAAATAAGTATTTTGTTTCAATTCACTTGCCTACAAGGTGAAAAAATTTATATAAATTACTAAAAACAATCAAGATACCATACACATGAAAATTTCAAAAACTAAATAAATAATGTTCTTTACATAACTCAACCTTTGTTTTCTTTAAGCAGAATAGAACTTTCAGTTCATATCATTCTTTCCTCAATAACTCTTAGTGGAGAAATGCCGTATTTGTTATACAAAGTTATTTCTTGAAAATAATCCACTCTGGCTGTGTAACTCAGTTCGTTAGAGCATTGTCCTGATACGCCAAGGTTGTGGGTTCGATCCCCAGTCAGGGCACATA